>JAHTLZ010000038.1:7624887-7636743 GCA_023846285.1 Phrynocephalus versicolor | reverse complement strand
AGATAGATAGATTTAATGTTGTTACCCTGCCTTTCTCCTTAAAAAGGACCCAAGGTGACTTATGTCATTAAATTTTTCAAAATGTTTTAAATGGAGAAAGCCATGCAAAATCGATGGGACAACACCAACTCATTCACTTCTACCTCCTGTGGCTTGAAGAAGGATCGAGTTTTTATTTCTATATCTCCTGGCCCCTCTGATTAAAGCCCCTCACCAAAGAGACAGTTTCATGTATGTGTTAAAAGTCTTGTTACTCTTGGTTTAGATCAATGCTTTCCAACCTTGGGCCCCCAAATGTTCTTCGACTTTTAACTCCCAGAAATCCTGGCCAGCACAGCTAGCGTTGAAGGCTTCTGAGGGTTTGAGTCTAAGAACATCTAGAGGGACCAAGGTTGAGAACTACTGATTTATAGGAAGACTTTTTATCACCATGCATGCATCAATTTGCTTATCTAGGTTGCAATGTCCTTATCACCTACCAATAACTACTCATAAAACAATCCCGGTTAAGATGCTTGTACCTTTTGTCTTCCTGTTCCTCCTAATCTCTCTTCCCAACTGGCCTGCGTAGACATCTCTGCCAGGAGAGGCAGCCTTCCACAAATACTCATTCCACATCAAAATTCATTCATCTCCAAGGAGCCGCAAGGCTCTGTTGTTTTGACGGCGACATTCTCACCCACTTACAATATAATATGCATATTATATTGCTTGGGCTGCGTTGGAAATGCCAGTCAAGAAACAAAAAAACAACACTTTTCTGATTAAACTAAATGAGAACTATAAGGCACCGAAAACAAGATGCTCTAACGACCACCAGACCACCAGAGTGAATTTACTATAGAACTAGGGAATATCACCAGAGAAACCCACCACTAGATAAAAGCATGAACCTTGGAGGATCCAGCCCGTACCCTGTGGATTGCCTCTTCCCCTCATTCAGAAATCCAGCCAGGGACACATACCTGTCCCATCCCCCACAAAATTACTGCCCACTGTTAAACATCTTTATTTAATTATAGAAGACTCCAGGAAACGCCAAGATACAGATGGAGACATGGAGCATATGCTGTTTTGTAGGATACTGCCATAAAACCTAAGACCCTGGAATGGTTTCCTTTCAGCGCCGTTTTTCTATATCATCTCTGTTTTTCCCCTTGTTCTGAATGGAGAAGCAAGCAGCGAGAAGGTTTAATGCTCAGTGGTCCCACAAAGCACGTTCAAAATAAAAAAACGCCAACTCCAGTCAAGAGAAGAGCAAACTCCAACACTCCTGACCTTGGGCTATAATAATTCCATTGATTCTGTAATCATTCTCCCCCTTCTGGCTTTCCCCTCCTTTCGGCAACTTTATTGCTGGGCAGACAGCAACTGCCCAATACTTAAGATAAACTGGCGCCTAACATTAACCTGGGAAAAAAAGATAATCGCTGTACAGTCAAAGGTTTTCCCACCCGAGCTTCAGAAAGATGAATGATCAATCTTTTGTGAAGCTATAAGGGAATAGCTGCCTGTGTTTAGACACTGGCAGGCAGAAAACACATCTTCATTATGGGGTCCTCCGCAGGTTGCAGCCAATAAGCTGGTAAGATCTACTCTGTCTCGCACCGATGTCCAGCGCCTGTCCACTACACCGCATTAATCCTGATTCAAGAGGAAATGTGAGATGTTGCTGTCGGGAGTGGGCCGTTGATGCCAGCAATAAAATCCCTTCCTTTCTTTTTTTCTTTATTTCCCAAAGGTCAGTGTTACTTTCTATAGATAAAACGGGTGGGGTGAGGTGGGAGTGATGGCACCATTTCTTCCATCGTGGAGATAAAACCAGGGGAAAGAGTAGGGACAACAGTTAAAAGTTGGGTTGCTGGCTGCATTGTGTCGTTGCTTTGATCTAATAAGATCTGGGTCATTTATTCACTGGACTAATTTACACAAAATCAGTCATAAGGAAATGGGGAACAAAGGGATTCTGGGGTGCTTGTGACCCAGTCAAGATACACAGGAGGTGTCAACTGAACAGAGTAAGAGCATAAGAACATAAAAAGAGCCCTGCTGGATCAGGCCAAAGGCCCATCGAGTCCAGCTTCCTGTATCTCACAGTGGCCCCACCAAATGCGTCTGGGAGCGCACGAGACTAGATCTCTGTCTCCTGATCCCACTCCCCTGCATCTGGCCCTTGAAGTACCCTGGTTTTAAGCCTGGAGAGTACACATCTCCATCATGGTTTGTCACCTGGGATGGACTTTTCCTCCAGGAATCTGTCCAATCCCCTTTTGAAGGCATCCAGGCCAGATGCCATCGCCACATCCTGTGGCAGGGAGTTCCACAAACTAACAACCCGCTGGGTACAACTGCATTGTATCTGGGTGGTTTCTGTGCAATGACTGCATGGGATACAGCAATGGTGTGTTATTCCGCTTTCTCCCCCTACACATGCATGCTCCATGGTATCTTCTAGTCTAGATGCAATGACCTCATCTGATATGAGAAGCTAACCAGAATCCAGGATCCCTTGGACCACCAAAAGATATCCCAGAACTATCAACAGGGCCAAGAAAGAATCCATGGTTTGTTAGATAGTTGACAATATATACTGGGCTAGATGGAACAATGCCATGACTCAGGGTAAGACAGCTTTCCATGGCCAATATCCCCTTGTGTAACTCTGATAGTATAGCAGGAATGGCATCACTAGCAGATTGCCACTAATTGAACAGTCCCCAAAATCAAAGCAGCAACACTTTGATCTTCCACTGCTGGTGAGATGATTTTCACTCTGCTGGCAACCCAATAGGATTTTGGTCTACGTTGCTATGAGATAACAATTCATAGCAGTGATACTGTACTTGGAAACTATGGGCTTCTCCAGGCAAAAAAATATGAATGCGAGGGAGGATATTAATTGGACCTGTCTGTTTCTTAGACATGTCATAGCTTGGGACACTCGTACAGAAGGTTATTTAAGCTCTTAATTTCTCCAGCTCCCTAGATGGTTCATCTGTTTCCACTGTCCTTTCAATCAAACACACAGTGGAAGAGATAGGAAGCCTGGTACGCACAACAATTTTAAACATTAGACCAGGAATCACATACCTGACACTCGATGTCAACACCAGTGGAGAGGCACATCTTAACCATACTGATAGAGAAGGGAAAGAAATTTGTTGGAGTCACATTTCCCTGCAAAAATAGCCATTTCATGTTCTCCAAAACAGGCCCCACGATAAAGTGTACCTTTCTTTGAAAAGCCATCATTTCCAAAGCTCACAGTGTATTTTGGCAAAGGAAGGAGGAAAGAATAAACAAAATATTTGAAAAATCTGCACAACTAAAAAAAAAGGTCCGATTTGAGGGGAAATGGCAAATGGGATAAATTGGTAAAAATGCAACATTTGGAAAAATATGTACCAAACAGGCACGTTTCAGTAGAGAGAAGGAAAAAATGCTTATATAAAAGGGGGATGTTATGAGAATGCCAGTCGGATTATTAGACATGCCACAAAAATGATTTTTGCTTATCTGTAAAATGTACGTTTTAATATTCATTAGAGTCTATGGATAGCTAGTGTGGTTTAGTAGTAAGAATAATTGACTAGGACCCAAGGATCTGGGTTCAAATTCCAGCTTAGTCGTGAAAACCCACAAGGGGGTGAGTGGGATGAGAATGGTAAAGGCATTTCCAAAGTATTTCACAAACCTTGAAAATTTAATTACATTCACCTTATGTTGGATGTGGCTTGATGGCATATACATTATAACAGCACAGCCTAAGGAGAATATGGCATTTGGGATTGGTTCATAAAGGCACAGTATAATTTCAGTGGTCACTCGATTTCTCTCTTATGTGCACACACAAATGTTTACAACGAAACTCATAAATGTCCTAAGGATTGTTCTCTACCTAGGATGCCAAATAAAACCAAAGCAGCTACAGAGGGAACGGGGAACGTCTCATAGAGCATCACATTTGAAGTGCGTGATTTTAACATTCACGGCCACCGGCAAGGAGAGAAGGATAAGATCGCTCCCTTAAATGCATATCAAAGCAAACAGGTTCAGGTTTGCCGCGATCACTGGCAAATGAGGAGTTATGCTGAGATAATTATGTTTTACACACATCTTCAAGAACTCCGATAGGGAAAGGGGGAGGAGAGGGTGTGTGTGTGTGTGGGGGGGAGACATGTCAATTACATAACAGCTTGTTTACAAATCCTTGTCAGATCATCAAAAGGGAAGGGGAATATATATATATATATATATATATATTCTGCAAGTTTATTTGATAAAGGATGTGTTCCGGGCAAGCCTAGTAAGTATTAAAAGAGGAGCAACTGTTTGCCGAACAGTGGGAGGAAGAGAAGCAGAAAAAGTGTCTTTCCTTAGCAGCTGTTACAGCAAGTGCCTAAAAGGCAGATATCTCTTTGCTCTAGCAAACAGAAAACTTGGGCATCTGTGTTGGGGTGTCGTTCTGCTTCAAACTGGAATGTATGTAAATAACAATCCAGCTGAAGGCATTCCTGCTGCCTGCATTGCAGACAGAATCCATCTCTACAGCTTAAAACTAACAATGCTCATTTGGCCCCTGTCCCCTCCGTATCCACACACCCCGCCTCCGACCCATTATGTCTATATCAAACACAGACAGAACTAAAGGCCCCTGTGATCATTTTTCAAAGGCCTGTTTTTGTCAAGGAAAGCATGGGTTTGCTTCCCACAGGGCGAGCCTCCCTTTCTCTTTCATGATGGCATTGAATGACGAGAGACACTTTCCGAGGAAGACTCCCGGTTCTGCAGCAGCAGCAGCAGCAGCAGCTCCACCAGAGTTATGTGCATCATGCAGGGGTGCAGATGTTACCTGCAAAGTGGTTACACCAAACCACTCAGGGCATCGTAAGAAGAACGTACACCGTTTTCCAAATTGGGTAGCCCACGAACAAGGAAGCCAACTTCTACTAAGTTAGGACACTGGCCCACCGGGCTAATGGCTCTCCGTCTTACCACGGCATTGCCTGGTAAGATGGATCCAATGACTCACCAGTCCTAATCTTGCTTCGCTTCCAAAATCAGTTGCCAATAAATGGTAGCAGGATAATGCTTTTGCTGCATGGGATTCCAACCTTCTGCTTGTCAGAAGGCTAAAAATAGCTGTGTGCCACCCAGTTGACTCCAAGGATTCATTATGATCACCACCACCTCCACAGTCTGGGGGTTCCTCCCTTGGCCGTTTGCATCAGTAGCTAATTCAGATTCCACGGCACCAAAAAGATTCATGGAGCAAGCAATGCTTCTTTCAGTCTCCATCATTTGGAAATGGCTGTTGGACATAAAGCCAGGGGTCAAATTCTGTGCAACAAACATGCATGTTCTCTTCACGCGTCTAATTGGAAAGTATGAACAAAACAGGCAAATTCAGCATCCCGGTGATGTTTTCAGCAGCTAGACCAGCGGTTCTCAACCTGCGACGCGCTGTGCTGGAAGGGATTTCTGGGAGTTGCACTCCAGGAACATCTGGGGACCCACAGGTTGAGAACCATTGAGCTAGACCCGTGCTGTGGAACTCCACACCAAGAGAAGCTAAGCTGGTCTCCATCCTGTTGTCCTTCAGCCAGCAGATAGCGTCCTTCTTGTGCAGGTGGCTCTTTGCCTAGATGGTCTGCTGGGGGACAGGAGCCTGGGGGGCTTCCAACAGCAGCAGAGGTGTGTGCTGCATGACTTCTGACATCCCGTCAGACTCTCTAATTGTAGGCGTGGATACTGCAAAACCTTTTTTTTATGGACAAAATTTTCAACCGCTTTTAATTTCACTAATTAAAGTCTTCCTTTTGCATTCAACTGTCCTCTGTTTTTTTTTTCCCATCGTTGCTCCTTTGCCTGCCTGGCCAAAGATAAGAAACCGTGTTTAGCAACAAAGCCAGGCCACATGGCATCCATCCAAACGGGGAATGTTTACCTTATATGTCCAATCATGCTACAATGCTGTTGCTCTGACCCAACGTGAACCCGATTCCATTATCATTTTTTCCAACTCAAAGCTAAGCTGCAAAGGCCCCAGAGTGACATTCTGCTGCTTCAGCTGTCTGTTTCATACAAAGAGCACCGACTCGGCAGGTTCATCCTGCCACAACCTTGGAGGAGAACAGGGAGCTAACCAATTTGTTCGGCCTTTGATCAACTGCACTGTTCCTCCGCTACGACGACTGCCGTAAACTCAAGACAGTCTAAATCAACCCCCGCAGCCAGAAGGTCAGCAAAAGGTAACCAGAGGTGCAGACAAATTTAATGCTGCCGACTCTTGAAATGCAGTTAAAAAAATCCAGATTTTGTTTTAATCTGGGTTTCTAGGCAAAGGCTATAGCCCAGTGGCAGAGTTCATGCTTTGCTTACAAAGGGCTGCAGGTTCAATCAGCCACCCATCCACAGCAAGGCTAGGAAATTCCCCGGGGAACAAAGTACTGAGCTCAGATATGCCAATACTCTGACGCAGAATAAGGCCGCTCCCTGTGACCCCTAAGGTACTGTGATGGTCCTGATGGACACTACTTTCAATACCTTTGGGGAAATATGCTCCTTCTCGTTCCCAATGTGAGACAACTGGCATATTCTCCAAAGCAAAAGTAAGGAGAAAATTTTTTTCACCACCAGCGCCTTAAACAGAAATTATTTGACTCCTACTTTCAGACTGCTTCTCCTCTCCAAGTTTTATGAATGCATTTTATTGCACAATTAATCGATAACATAATGAAATGGGTCAGCTGAAATGATGCCACATACTGAGGAACGCATGCATTTTGTGTTTACCCCAAAATACCTTGTATAAAACAATTTTAAAAATTGATCTGGAAGCGGTTTTCCCCACAGGTTGTGTGGCAGTGTACAGTTCCACATGTGACCTCCGCATTTTAAGAGGAGACATGGAAGATTTCAGTTCACAAATCCTTAAGGCAAGTGGAAAATAATTTTATATAGCATGTCAAATTAGCAGGGCATATCTTTCCAGTTTTGTTTACTAAGTAAACCAAGCATGGCAAATAAAATCTCCTCCACCGATTTAGTTGAAAACTTTTCATTCATTTTTTTTCTCATTCAGAAAACTCATAATACAGATGAGAATTCTGTTCCTCTGTTTCTGGGCATCAGGTCAGGTAAGTCCCCTGCCCCAAAGGATTCCCACCCTGACCTGTCTGGCACTCCCCTGTCAATCTGCATAATAGTAGGGATGCTATTTTGTGGTCCAGAATCACAAAACTGTATTTCAGGCAGATTTGATTTTACCTTTCTACCTTTCTCAAGTATCTACTAGGCCTCCCAGTAGTATTTCGTGTGATGGGGGCAATAGGGGCAATATGTCCTTGTTGGTCCTCCTCAATCTCTCAGCAGCCTTTGATACTGTTGACCATGATATCCTACTGGGGAAGCTCTCTGGGTTGGGGATGGGGGGTCTTACTTTGCCCTGACTTTCATCCTTCTTGGAGGACCATTCCCAAAGAGTACAGCTTGGCGAATGAGGTCCATTCCTTGGATCCTCAATGGTGGGGCTCCAGTAGGGTCCATCATCATGCCAATATTTAATTAATATCTAGATGAGGCCACTGGGAGAGGTCATCAGGAGCTTTGGAGCTTCAGGCCATCAATATGCTGATTACACCCAGCTCCCTCTCTCCTTTCAGCCTTCTGCAGTGGATGCTGTCCTGTGCTGGAGTGGTTAAGGGAAAACAGACTCAGATTGAACCCAGACAAGATCCTGCTAGTGCTCCCACCCCTAGTGCCTGCAGATTGAGAACCTTTCTCTCTTCTGGGGGAGTAACTCTCCCTGATAAGACTGAAGTTCAAAGCCTGGGCAGTCTTTTGGACTAGAAGCTTTTTATGGACTCTCAGGTGGATTTTCTGGTCCGTTCCGCCTAATTCTGTTTTAGGCAGATTGCCTAGTTATGTCCCTACCTGAACACTTGGGCCGTTGCTATGTTGGTTCATGCATTGGTAATCTTGAGATTAGTCTACTGCAATGATATCTATATGGGGCTGCCTATAAAGCTGAAGTGAAAGCTATAGCAGGTCCAGAACATGGCGGTCAGACTGGTAACACGGATGAAGAAATATCAGCAAACATAATTTCCCCCATCCTGTCTGCCTTACACCAGCTACCTGTCTGCTTCTGGACTGGCCTCAAGATGATGCTATGGAACAGACAGTGCTACACATGTTCCTGGCATGCAGTTCCTAAAAGCCTCCTACTGTGGTCCAAACATCACTATCTGGTTGAGGGTGGCCACATGTCCATATACAGTACTGTAGTCGTCCCTTTGAAGAAGGAATGTCCTCCATTTGAAGCACTAGTCAATTCAAGCCCTGTTTAAGGCCAAGAAATGTACGGCAACCTAGTTAGTGGCTTCTTCCTCCTCAAGGGGATGCGCTGTAATGCTGCTCAAACTACGAAAATCACTTCTCATTTTCCTTCTGCATACATTAATTAGCATCTGAAATGTTATGCGATGTCCTATCTTCCTTTTGAGTGATAGGTAAGCAGCCACCCTCACTCAATTCAAAGAAACACCCATCCATTGAGCCTGTAACTGGATTACAGTAGTACCTCGGATAAAGAATGCCTCTGATAACAAATTTTTCGGATAACAAATGGAAATTTCTGGGTATAGGGCTGCCTCGGATAACAAATGTTCCCTATGGGCTGCCTCGGATAACAAATGTCTATAATGCCTTGCAAAAAAATTATACCCAGGATGTATTGCACCCCCTGTAGTTTGTGGAGGGGTGGCAGGAATTAGAGCGTTTTTTTCATGTTTTTTTAAGCCATTCTGGACATGTTTTGCGGAGGGATTTGGGCCTTTCGAACTTGGAAAGATAGGGAGCTAGCTTTTATTAATATTTGCACTGCTTTTCTTTGTATTTTTGGCAGGGAAAGGTTGGGGTAGTCATGCTAGTTTCTCTTGTCCATGTTTGCATGCAGGGGAGATGTTCTGGAAGGAGTGCTCCAGCACTGCAGGCCTTTAAAGTGCACTTTATAAAGAGATCTGGAACCCCGACCCCAGCTTTTTTGCCTTTTCCTCAGACTTCTGGAACGGATTGATCGGTTTCCCATTCATTTCAATGGGAAACCGCATTTCGGATAACAAATTGCCTCTGAGAATGAATTAAATTTGTTCTCGGAGGCACCACTGTACAAAGTTCTGGGCCATCCAACGATCTGTGTCGTTCGGAATACCGCCGTTCTTTCTCCGACAGAACGTGATGGACAGCTAATAAAGAGTAGCGAGCCCCAGTGCTGAATGGGGGTAATTATGTGGTGGTTCAATAGGCTGAGACTACAATGGCACGGCACTTCTGCCGTGAAATGTAAGCGTGCCCTTTCCCTGGGGCTTCCCATTTAAATATTGCTCCTTCCACCACAGTCTCGTGCTGGAAAGATACTGTTCGGCACGCGTCTCGTAAAACTGCATAATTATGAATAATGCCTCGCGTTAACAAAATAAATCGCCCCGCGTCCCAGAAAGGGCGGCTAATTCTGACATACTTCAGGAATTTTATTAAAATGCCAAGTGAAATGAGGCAGGGCCTCTCTGTGAAAAAGCTGATGATCTTTGTTATTCTCGGACGCCGTTTCTCACGCCGAGCTCAAGAAAAGTATTGCAGGGATGCTGTAGGTATGATACAGAGGGGCAGGTGCCCCCCCCAAATGACACTATGGCCGTCTCAAATAAATCCAGCATGATGTGCTTATTGTTTATTTATTTAAAATATTTATACCTTGCCTTTCTTTTCTCAAGAGAACCCAATTTTACATCTTTGAAGACATACTTATCTTTGATCTAAGTTGATAGGAGAAACATCAATAATCCAAACTTACTCCAGGCATGTCTGAGGGTCGCAGATGGATAATTAATGACAGACAGAATCAGCAGGAAATAGTACTTGTAGGAAGACAAAATGCGTGAGGGACTATGAATTCTAAATAACGAAACTCCTGCATCTTGCTTAAAACTACTTCCCTGTCAAACTGCTGGTATGGGTATCACTAGTGGAGAACAAACAGTCCAACCTCCTGCTTATCCAGGAGGTCCATAGCTAATGTATAGCATGGAAGATTTTTATTTTATTTTATTTATTAGACTCCAAAAATCCTCCAGTCAGCACGGACAGGGATTTAAAAGCCTCCCATGAAGGAAAGACCTACATCTTTCAAGTCAATCTGTTCGATTGCCAAACAGTGCCAAACAGTGCCAAAGCAGTTTTTGAAATGACCAGCTGAGTCACCAGGGGCTTCCATTATTAATATAACGAAGAGCTACAAAGTGGCGGATGAATCTATCAGTGCCCATTGGCATAACATTTCAGATAAGAACATAAGAACATAAGAAGAGCCACCTGATCAGGCCAAAGGCCCATCTAGTCCAGCTTCCTGGATCTCACAGTGGCTCCACCAAATGTGACTGGGAGCGCACGAGACAATACAATTAAAACAACATAGAATTCCAATTTTAAATCATACAACTCTGCTGCTCATGTGTCCAACCGAGTAATCTCATTAAAGTGCTGGCCAAACAGGAAAGTCTTTGCCTGGCGCCGAAAAGCCAAAAGTGTTGGCGCCACGGATCTCCGTTGGGAGAGCATTCCAGAGTTGGGGGGCAACCGCCGAGAAGGCCCTGCTTCGACATGCCACCCCTCCCCCCCTTATCTCTTTGAGGGATAGCACCATCAGCAGGGCCTCCTGGCCTGATCTTAGAGTACGGGCAGGCTCATATGGAAGAAGGTGGTCCTTTAGGTTAGTAGGCTGATGCAGGCATTTAGTTAGTAGGCTGATGCAAGCATCAGGACCAGCCTGCCAAAATCAGCCCAAAATGTATTTCTACTCCTGCTGTGGCCACAAGCATCTACCTGCACATAGTCCTTGCAATTAAAAATAAAACATAAATTAATACAAGGCTGTGGCCAAAAGAGTAGCCCAAACCTCATAGTGCATATCCTCACACAAACCCTAAATGTTTGCTACAAAATGTCATCCAGTTCCTTGCTCAATAATCCAGATTTTGCTCTACTTCCCTTACTGATAGCTCAAGTATTAAAAAGGATAGTTCACAGGTGCCTGTCATATCACTCCTGAGATAAGTAACGAGCTACAAATAAATATATTGCCCATAATAATCTTGTTTGGGCAGTAATTGTGATATTAACGTTAGTACCTTTTTCTTTTCTCTTCATTTCTAAGACTGTGGTGGTGGTGGTGACAAGGAGGTCATTGGCTATTTTTCTATTTTTAAATTTATCTTTGCATATGGCAGAGAGGATGATGTAAACATAACAATGTGGCAAACACATCGTTCTTTTAAATAACCCAACATTCTGCACTGTGAAACCAAATTTCCTTCCCTTTTAATTTACGAACTTCTATACTTCTTCATGGACTATAAAGAAGGCTGATCGCTGCAGAAGCTATGCTTTTGAGCTGTGGTGCTGGAGGAGAGTCTTGAGAGTCCCCTGGACTGCAAGAAAATCAAACCTATCCATCCTGAAAAAATCAACCCTGAATGTTCACTGGAAGGACAGATTTTGAAGCTGAGGATCCAGTCCTTTGGCCACCTCATGAGGAGAGAGGAGTCCTTGGAAAAGTCCCGGATGTTGGGAAAGATTGAAGGCAAAAGGAAAAGAGGACGGCAGAGAATGAGATGGTTGGACAGCGTCATCGATGCAACCAATATGGATTTGACCAAACTCCGGGAGGCAATGGAAGATAGGAAGGCCTGGCGAGCTCTGGTCCATGGGATCACGAAGAGTCGGACACGACTGAACGACTGAACAACAACAACAACAACAACAACAACAACAACAACAACAACAACAACAACAACA
>JAHTLZ010000038.1:7559723-7576949 GCA_023846285.1 Phrynocephalus versicolor | reverse complement strand
TGTGTGTGTGTGTGTGTGTGTGTGTGTGTGTGTGTGTGTGTGTGTGTTTAAGAGACAAAGTACAACCCAAAATGGTCCAATCCCCACATGGCTCGTTCTGGCACCTTACAAGAACTGATTAATCCAGACTAATTAAGAGCATCAAATAAGAAGACATTACTAAATGCTTTTAAACTCTCAGCAGTTTGAAGGGGGTGGCGAAGGGGGGGGGGGAGACCAGCGTTTGCTGCAAAATAACCAGAGAAGCCGTTCTCTTGTGCTGCTTTGCAATCCTCTCTCTCTCTCTCCTATCAGATGCACTTTCCTTTCTGAGAGAGTCATGTGTTTGGGTTTATTTCATGTCCCCTCTCTGCTGCATCTTTGCACAGCACTGCGGGAGCAAAAAAAACATAAGTTTTATGAACCTGGATGCTCCCCACGTGAGCTAAGAGACAGGCCAGCTATAGACCGATGCCTTCAGCTGTGGTTCGGGAAAGGTGGCCTACAAATGATGCCAAATAAATACAATTTTAAACAAGGCGAGCTTTTGTTGTTGCTGCTGCTGCTGTTCAGGGGCCCAAATAATTTGGCTAAGCTCGGGTACCACGCAGACAACCCTGCGTTTGTGTGCATGTTTGAGGCCACTTTGCCTTGTGCAGTCAAGTCTATCTGGGTAGCTATGCTCAAACTGCTGCCAGCACAAGTTGGACAGGTCTAATCTAGGGTTGGACAGATTTAATCTAGCACTGGGCTCAACCAGCGGCCTCAGAGAAGCCTGCTCCAAAGACAAGTATCCATTCCCCAGCAATGGACGTCAAGAGGTCCATGGCTTCTAATGGAGACGGTGACAAACAGCCATCATGATGAAACCGAACCTAGCGAGACTGAAATGCAATTACCAAATTGCCATTAACTGAATATCCCCAAGGTGCTTTACAATAAAATCATAATGCAATGCATTCCAAAATTTACAAAACGGAGACTATAACCCCTTCTAAAACGTGGCCCCAGACGTCCCCCCTCCCTATGCAAGCACCATTTCTAGAGGTGGAAGCCATGAGAACAAAGTGAAGCCAGCTTTCAAAGTTCTCATAATAACAAGGCTCCAACTTTAGCATCAGCCCCAAGGCGGGTAAATGGGCTTCCTTCAAACCACTAATGACTGAGATAACCTTGTCAACTATTTGAACTCTACTCTATCATTCTCCCTAGTATATATACCCTGTATTTTAAAAAGATGCTCCTCAACGGGTCTGCCATGCCACCGTTCAAAGAGCTTCCAAAAAACTCACAAAGCTGGAGCACTTCAGCACTCCCCCTGCAGACTCGGCTCCCTCCCTGAATTGAAGCTGGCAAGCGCAACCAGGTCTTTATCCCCCAGATCGCAGCCCAGCAATATAAGGAGAGAGCTGGGGCGGGAAAATTGTCACGGAGCAGGTTCGGCAGGGATGGTTACTGGGGGGAAAGGTGGTAGTTAGCTAATGGACAAAGAGAAAGAGATGCGATGGGCAATTACTCAAGAAGTCAAGAGACAGGAGCGCCATCAACCACTTACTGACAGCCAGCATGGTGGTGGGGAGAGGCACCGATGGTTTCTTGTGACAGATGTCATACAGAAGCAGCATTTGACACCAATCTCTGCTCTCTTTGGCTTGCACCCACCGCTCTTAATACCTCCTATTATGGCTTCCCTTGGCTCGCCACCTCAACAGATAGCTGGTTTCCAAAAGAACACCTCTCTCCCTTAATTCTTTGGGCTTCAACGCCGCCCCACCACCCCAAATCAGAAACGAAGCAATTCAGATCCTAATGGGACTTTTTTTTTTTTTTTACTTTTGGAGGTAATGTGCAACCCTGTTTTTACACAGGTGATGGGGAGGAATTTTGATGGGTAATAGCCTTGAAAATTTGGGTGGCGGAGCAAAGAGCAGAAGCCTATCATAGGTAACCTAATCATCTGAAAGGCCCTTTATTGAACATGAGTAGAATTGCTTGATCTGTGTATGGACATTATCTCATGCCTGTGCATCAAATGGTCAGAATACTGAGAGGTTTGCGAGAGCAGCTGGAACAGCAGGAAGTGGAGGAACTCCCGCACATCTGGAGGCAGAAAAACAAAACTGGAAAAGAATCATGTAAGGTTGGACAGATTTAACCTAGCACTGGGCTCAACCAGCGGCCTCGGAGAAGCCTGCTCCAAAGAGAAGAATCCATTCCCCAGCAATGGACGTCAAGAGGTCCATGGCTTCTAATGGAGAAGATGACAAACAGCCATCACGATGAAACCGCACCTAGCGAGACTGAAATGCAATTACCAAATTGCCATTAACTGAAGATCCCCAAGGTGCTTTAGAATAAAATCATAATGCAATGCAATCCAAAATTTGCAAAATGGAGACTATAACCCCTTCTAAAACGTGGACCCAGATGTGCCCCCCCCAATGCAGGCACCATTTCAAGACATGGAAGCCCTGAGAACAAAGCAAAGCCAGCTTTGAAAGGACGTCACCGAACCCCTGCACGGCTGCTCCTCCGAGCCTTTGTCCAGGAAGCATCTGCCATTTAGTGTAACATCCTCCACTCACTTGCACCCCCAATTAATGAATGTTGACTGAGGTGATAATTGTACAGATCTATCTTGGGCTCAGAGGAATCAACGCGCTTATTACTACTGAATCAGGGAGCCTGTCAATAAGTTAATCTTTTCGAATACGCAGAGAACAGATAGTGACAGGCGTGAAATAAGGCGCCAGAAGAAGAAAAACACAACACAAAAGAAAACTCCCTGGCACTGCGGTTAAAACTCAAGGCTGCCTGGCTTCACTGCTCCTTGGTGGTGTGGCTTGGTTGAAGACTGTAGTCAAGCCAGTCGTCTCTGAACCAGGCCCGGGTTCAAGATGAGACACTGTGGCTGACTCAACATGTTTCCCAAGCAGAGCAGATCTGCTTTAAAGGCGTCTTTACTCAACCCACAATTGTCTAGTTCACCAGGGAAACCAATCATGCCCATAATGAAACCAAGACCATGTAAATAATCGAGGAAACACACATCAGAAATAGTCGTCACTCCTACTACATCTAGCTGGAAACCAAGCACTAACATTTTAATTCTTCTGGTGTTACTCTAAGACTGTGGGACTTCCTTAAGGTTATATAAGGATGCCTGGCTATTCTCCCAGGAGGGATAGAATGGAAAACCAATATCCCGTGCAAGCACTCAACTCACAGAAATATACTGATCGTACAGCTACCCTTCTGAAATCTTCAAACCTCGGGACAATGTGGGGAGAGGACACAAATCATTTTTAAAAATTATATAAGATATGGCGGCCTTCATTGCCTTGAGTGGCTTTACAATAAGAGCAGACAAATTTGTGTTCGTGGTGGTTCCATCCTATGTGTGATCTTATTACAATGGACTCCAGCCATGGCTCTTCTTCAGTTTTTCTTACCAAATGGAACTTTAATGATTGCAATAGGGAAGTTGATAGGTAACAACAGGAGGCTTATTTATACTATGGATTTCCTAAAGAAATTTGGTTGGGAAAGAGCCTAAATCCAACTGCTAGACTCTACTTGGGTCCATCTACCGAAGCAACTGTTGAACGGCAAGCCAACATTTATGTAAAGCCCATTCATTCAATCAGTTTACTCCAGTTGGAATGAACAGTTGGATTCAACCTATAAGTGGCTCCCTGGAAGTGCAATGTACTTCATTGCAAGGTGGTTCCTCCATCTTTGAGGTTGGTCTATCTTTCCTCCATGCTGCCTTATGTATGGTCCTTTTTGCAGCAGATGGTATCAAAATACTGTACTGTATTGCTATTCGGTTTTGCCCATGAGAATTCATCTTTGGCTACTGACTAAGCCAATGACTGTGTTTCAGAACCAAACCGCCATTTGGCCAACGAGTATGTCATCTTAAAGAGTGGATTGCTTAATAATTTATTCATTTTGAATATTATTTTAAATAAAATAAGAAAGCCCAATTAAATCTGCTGATGTACGCACTGGAAATGTAGTGTGATGGAATTCTAAGCTATGGCCTCCTTATCTATTGATAACATCTGCCAGTGCGAGAATTGCTGAGGATTTGGGGATTTCAGAACCAAGACAACAGCGCCTAAGCCACCTCAGCAATCACTTCCCCAGGACAGCTCTGCCCCTCCTTGGCAAATAACAACCCAGATCAGTATAGACAAAGACAACAACTCAGGCCCCTTTAAAAGAAAGGAATGTCTGCCTGTTTTGATAAAGATCACATTTCCTATTCTGCGGGATGGAATGCATTATATAAAGCCAGCGCATTCTTCAAGAGGATGGACATAGATTGGCAATGCCAGGGGAGGAAATGTATCTAGGGGGTTGTGACAAGGAAGAGAAGGAGCGCTGTCTCTTGGCCACGGACTCAGGATACCAAAGCGAACTGGAGCCGTGGACTCAGCAGGCAGCGTGGCTTCAGACTCTCCTCCCGCAGCGCTGGCTGCCACTCAATTTCTTGCCTGGTGCTTTCTCTGAGGAAGGCTGCGAGGTCTGCCCAGAGAGCTCTGCTCTTGAACTCAGGAGAGGCAGGGAGGTGGCCGGTGGACCCTGCCAGGCGTTTGAAAAAACGAGCGGGACAACCGTCTGTATTCTGCAGTTATTATTGCGTAACGTACACACATTCTCAGGCCGTTACACAAAAGGAGCGCTGCCGAACAAGGCACAGATGGAACTAGCAGAGTGCCGGGCTTCCCAGATCTATAGCTGGCCAACCAACGCACAAGGCACAGATAGCAGAGTGCCCAGCTTCCCAGATCCTAAAGGAAACCATAGCTGGCCAACCAACAGAGAGTCTCTCCAGCTATCCCTCTCTCTCTCTCTCTCTTTTATTGTTTTAAACATTTATCGCCTGTCCTGTACCACAGCATCCTACTCACAACATTCAAGGAAAATGATGAGTGCTTGAAATCTACAAAGCTCACCCTACACCGCCGAGCGCCCTACAGCTTGGGGGCAACAGACTCTGTTCCCGTTCCCTAGAGCAGGTGCCTCTCTCTCTCTCTCTCTCTCTCTCTCTCTCTCTCTCTCTCTCTCTCGGCGCCAACCCCCCCCCAAAAAAACCCGCGAGCGGCTGCGTGGCAGAAGGGCTGCCAGCCCACTTCCGAAACAGAGCGCTCTCTCCAGAAACAGAATCTGGAGAGGATGTTAAACAGCCATCAGTGTCAATATGGCTTTCTTCACAACAGAAAACTGACAGAATGTCACGCAACACATTACTTCCCTCTAATCCCAGCCAAAAAGTGACAAGCTTTATGTAAATAAAACGTCGCTGAATTATTCTACTAAACAGGAGGCCTGCAGAGGAGCTCTTGCCGAGAAACATGTTTTTTTTTTTTAAAAAAAGGTTCCTTTAGGTTCCATCCCCGAGCTGGGTTTATATGAACAAGGCTACATTTCCGCAGTCGGCTCCGAATCTAAATGAATAGGTTCTTTCCCCTATCGCTTCCTCTCTACGATGGATTCCTAGGATGGCAGGAGCAAACCTTCCTCTTAAATTTAAGTAACTGATGTTGGCCCTTCAGAGAAAACATCCCTGCTAATGCAAGTAAGTTTCTCTCTCTCTCTCTCTCTCTCTCTCTCTCTCACACACACACACACACACACACACAGAGAGAGAGAGAGAGAGAGAGAGAGAGAGAGTGAGAGAGATGGCTGTAATCATGAGGGCTAGAAACAGGTTTATTGGTTTATTCATTTTAAATGATATAGATTTTCAAGCGCATCACACAAGTCGGCCTCCATTGAGAACTGAAGCAGGGGAGTGGGGCATCTTCAAATTATCTACAGCAAGCATGTGCAGAACAAGAAAAGCTAAAATGGAAAAACAACCACTTTTAATCTACAAAAGGGCACAGCGTGATCTCTGTCGTCTCTAAGGCGTCCTCAAGGCACAATAAATGGACAATTTACTGGTGCACAAAGCCACTGCTTCCTCAGCCCGCCTGCTTCTCCGCTCCTAGTGGGTGTGCCGCAGCCTTAAGATAATAATGTCATGCCATCAATTCAGTTCCAGGTTATAGTGACCCTCCCGATGTTTCTGGGTATACAGTATCCAGGGGTGTTTTCCCAGACCTTCCTTCTGGTGGCGCTCTGTGTTGAGTTGCGCAGCTCGATCAAGGTGACACCGGTGACTGGGCACCTACACACTCCCAATATGTTTGGCTAGCTCCATTCCTGGGAAGCACAGTGGAGATTCGAACTCCCAACCAGATGCTCGTACCCACTGGGAAACACCAGCTTCCACTAGGACCTGTGTTTAGGAATTGTTTCTCCCGCTTTTCAGTGTGCTATGGGTTTTGGCAAATTCTGATTTAAAAAAAACTCATCTGGAACCAAATTCTCACCCATCCTGACCCTCGTGGCACTGACAGGAGGGTGGCGTTTGTGCAGCTGAGCTTCCCTGAAACATCGAGGGAACTGAAATGCATGTTTCATATTTGTGTCTGTCTTGAAAGTGAACAGACCCAAGGCAAGGAGAGCCCTCCAGCTGCACCTTGAGCTACCAGGCAGCACACCCACATCTTCCTGACTCACCGCATGGCAAAGGAAACAGAGGAGGCCACCTGATGACTAGGAACGGCAGGGGCGTTAGTACGTCCTAGTGTATACAACTAGGAGTGCAGCATAAGAAGGCAAAGAAGATCACCCAGTTAGGGCATTTATACACGACCCCTAAACTCAGGGGCAAATGGCTCCCAGCTCCGGAGCTTAAAAATGTTTCTCCACCAGCTACGGAGTTTAGAGGAAATTAAGTGCGACCCCGCCCACCTAAGCGTGACCCAGCGCACTTTTCATGTACCTGCTCTCCGAGGGTGAAAAATCTTGATGCGGATGTGCCGGGCTCTCCTCGCTTCTTTTTGTTGTTGTTGTTTTGCCTTCCGCCCCTTTAAGAGAAGGAATCACAACGACGGGGCGGCGTCCAACAGCACCGGAGGTAAGCCTGCATTCTTTTGTCCCTTTTTTTCTCCCTCCCCTCATGCAGCCAAGATCTCTAGTCCGAATTTAAGTGACCAGCAGATCTTAGGGGTTGTGTAAAAGCGCCTTTAATTGCTCAACCCTCCAGGCAGCGTGGAAGTGCCAGCTTGCTTCTATTCCATACTGTGAACCACTGCAGAAGAAGCACATTTAATGTATGTTTTACTCTCCAAAAAATTCCACTGAAGCTACTGCTGAGTCCTGGCAACTGGACTTCTTTTCTTGTGACGGAGCTGCTTGGATGAATAGCGACTCAATTCTGCTCTCCCAAGAAAAGAGGTCCAGTTGCCATGACTCCACTTCCAAAGAACCTCACCTGGATGACTGAGAATCTTCACCTTAGAGATACTTCAAATAAGCATTATTTAGCTTGGGACTTTCATGCACCCCAGGCCACTGTCCATCTAACAAGCCTACTGAGGCCACTGTCCACCTAACAAGCCTATTCAGGCCACTGTCCACCTTATAAACGTCTTCAGCCCGGGTGGGGTGGGGGACATGAAACCAAAGTGAACTATAAATTGGAGGCCTCGCCACTAACTGTCCTAACTGATGAAACTGTTTGGATGAGTAGCGAAACTTTTCGATCTGACAAGAAAAGAAGTCCAGTTGCCATGACTCCACTTCCAAAGAACCTCACCTGGATGACTGAGAATCTTCACCTTAGAGATACTTCAAATAAGCATTATTTAGCTTGTTGATTTATGTCGTTGGAGTAATCTGCCCCAAGCTGCTGCCAACTCAACAGGAATCTAATATGGCTTTCAAGGTAGGCGAGATTCTTCCGATGGCCACTCTTTCCTCCCAAGTGAGTTTGCATGACTGAGTGGGCATTTAAACCCAGCTGTCCTGAACCATATAGCCCATCACTCTGGCAGTAGATTTATATCCTGACCATTTCCCATACACCTGGGGCTCAAGGCTGATAGAAGCAATCTTTAAATGGATGGAACAAATATGTGAAAATGTGTAATATTAAAATACACAGAAAGGAACGGTGGAAGCAAAAAGCAAGAGTAAAATGTGTCAACAAAAAAGCTACAACGACCCTTTTTTAAAGATCCTTTTTTCCAGCAACCAATCCTCATGCAGACCATCTGCCTGTCCAAATAAAGAAGCATTTTCTTGCCTGTAGAAGGACAACAGGGTGACAGCCACCCTAGGCTCCCTACAAAAGAACATAAGAACATAAGAAGAGCCCTGCTGGATCAGGTCAAAGGCCCACCTAGTCCAGCTTCCTGTATCTCACAGTGCCCCCACCAGATGCCTCTGGGAGTGCATGAGACTAGATCTCTGTCTCCTGATACCACTCCCCTGCATCTGGCCCTTGAAGTACCCTGGTTTTAAGCCTGGCGATTGCACATCTCCATCATGGTTTGTAACCTGTGATGGACCTTTCCTCCAGGAATCTGTCCCATCCCCTTTTGAAGGCATCCAGGCCAGATGCCATCACCACCTCCTGTGGCAGGGAGTTCCACAGACTAACAACACGCTGGGTTGCTGGATTGCACAGCTTTGGTGCAGCCACTGAGAAGGCTCTCTCACCCCAAAATGCCTCTGTAAATGCACTCCAGACACATAAGTCTGGATGGGAAAGGGAAGAGGTATCCGGGAGGGAGATATGGCTTTGCTGTGGTCAGCTGCAACCACCCATTCACACAACCTTTCCCTCCCCAATTTGGGAACCCAGGCCCTGCAAATTGCTTAGCAAAACAGCTGCTCTAGCCCCAGTCGAACCCTTGCGGGCAAGGGATAGCTGTGAGCCGAAGGGAGGGCAGTGCGTTCGCAGCTCCTTAGGTCAAGCACTCTGATGACACCACTACCGCGATGCTGGAAGGAACATTGCGCTTTCAGCACTTTAACAAACCAGGTGCAAAGCAGCTTGCGTTTTTATTTCCACGGAACATTAGCCCTCGTCAGCAGGAATAATTCTTTTTCCCTTCATGGGGCTTGTGTGCAGATTAACGGCACGAGGACGCCAAGCCTTGCAACCTATTTTCTTTTCCAAACAATACAAAAAATGTAGATTAAAGTCACTCTCTACCCTCAACGCCCCCCCCCCCACACCTTCCCCTTACCTTTCTTAGGGAAAGTAAGTTCTTCGTATTAAAGGTTACCGGGAGGGAAGGGGAAGAGAAGTCAGGGGCCATAAACCTACTGCCTGGCTTAGGACCTACATGGCAGGCGGTCCGTCTTAATTGGTAAGGCTTTTATGATTAATTGCAGCTGGGCCTTTATCAAATTGCAGTGCCACGAGGGCAGAATGTGTTCCTTAAATCAAAAACAACGAAGGCACTGGATTTTGCACGACAGAAGCTTTGCGGGGTAAAAAAAGTGACATGCACGTGTGCACGTGTGCGCACATGGACACATGCACAGCTGCAACCAACGTCATGTGGTTTAATTACTCCGAACTTACACTAACTAGTCTCTGCCTATAGGCTAAATGTGAGGAACAGGGCTGGATAATATTCAGCCAGGCAGATGGTCAGAGGTCCTAATTCTTATTTTAGTTTCATTTTCAAAAAGCGCACATCTGTTCTTCCTCATTGGTTGCAGAATGGAGCGGCACGTACGCCCTGCCAAAGCAAAACAGACATTCTGGTTCTCAGAGAGGAGGAACTCTGCTCGGGAAGGAGATCGACAGGAATTGAATCTCTGTGGTGTTTTCTCTGCACTTCACTTCCCATCCGCTTGGTAATTTAATATTGGAGACAGGAAATCTAAATTTTGAAATGCTTGGATTACAAGTCACAGAAGCCTCCAGCTTGCCTGCAGCACCCTGGGAGTTGTAATCCAGGACAAAGTGCCCCGGGATGGGCTGAAATGGAGCTCCCACCAATACCAGGCAGGATCTAGCCACAGCAGGTGAAGAATGCTGGGATTCACAAGCAAGCAACTTGTGGTGGGACTCTCCTTGTGAGTTCTGGGCAGGTTGGCATGAGACAAGAATCACCAGAGAGGGGAAGAATTATCTAACATTCCAAATCTGCACAGCACAGACTGGCTAATACCAGTCAAGTCAAAATTCCATTTCTCCTCTTCAGCATTCCCACTGGCGCTGCCACAGCATACAGGGAGAATGAGGGCAACTATTAATTTTGGGCTAGTTCCCAAGCAAAGTCGAGATTCATTAACCCTTGGAACAGATTTAGAGAGAGGCAGTCACAGATGCTACTTCGAGTCTTTGGCAGTAGAACAGGAAGACTTTCCCTACTGTGAGAGCCCATCAAAACACAGAAAATCTGGGTCAGATAAGAGTATGGCCCTCCTTTTCTCCACCAAGTGGTCTTTTATATACAGGCCTTTTACATAGCGGAGAAAAGCTGTTAATCTGGGGTTAAGTGGCGGAACCAACAGTGGTTAGTTAGAAGAGCGCCGCAGAAGAGCATTCAACTGAAGATGCCAAACGCATTCAATTGACCAGAGGCAGATAACAGGAATAGAGATGGGCACGAATCAAAAAATGGCGTTTCGTTTGTCGTTTGTCGTTTAGGGGGTCCGTTTCGTTCCGTTTCCATTTTTCGGGAATTTTTGCAGAAAAATCGTTTTCATTTTCATTCGTTTCGTTACCATTTCGTTACCATTTATTTCAATTTTTTGTGAATTTTTTAGCATTTAAAGCAGATCACTTGTATTGCCGTAACGAAAACAAAATGCACGATAAAATTTCCGGTGCTTCTGTTTGTTTCATTTCATTTTGGAGACAAAATTCGTTTGTCATTTCGTTGCGTAACGAAATGAAAAAACAAAAACGGAAACGAATTTTTTTTCGCTTCGTGCCCCTCTCTAAACAGGAACAAAAACAGAGGGTAAAAATGAGACCTCAAATATATATATATTAATAATCATGTCTAGAAAAAAGGCGGGAGAACACAGATTGAGGTTCTGGATATCAATATACCTGGCATATTGAATTTTCAATCTCACCAACAGGTAGAAGATGGGGCCTGATACCAAGCATTGAAGAGGCTCCTGCTTCAAGACTGTCATTCTCGTTTGAAGGTATACCTTGCGGTTATATTATGCGTATATGCTTGTTTGCCTGCTTCGCAGCTATAGATAACATCATAACATCACTGATTTGAATCGGAGACTAAAGATTATGAAGGATATTTCTTCATTCTGTTGCCAGAATTTAAAATTTCTCTCTCGTGTATATATATTTGATTTTAACTCTTTGTGGCATCTGTTTCCAAACAGACGAGTTCAGTCCCTGTCAAGGAGCCACAGTGGGGAATCCGCGTGCCAACTTCTGGCTCCGCAGGGAGATAATAAACAAGGCTTAGCAAATGCAACTGCTATATTATTCCTGCATTATTGCAAGTCAGTCCGACTCTCTTGATTCCATGAAAAGTGCGTGCAGTTCAATCAAATCCCTGAAGCATTCCCCTGCTCGTCTCGGCTAATATCGCAAAGGGAATGACGCAGGATCCTAGGGTTAAGGAAGTGAAACTTCAAATGAAAGTTCTCCAGCCGATAGCTGGTCCTATCATGAAGTGATGGACAGCAGACAGTGGACAGGAAGCAACACCCACACCAGTCTCAGAAGGTTTAAAACAAAACACCTGGCTTGTTTCTCCTTTGCTAGGAACTGTATACATCACAAATCTTGTCCCAGGCACCCTAAATAATGTTTTCTCAAAGGTGATGAATATTATTTCACTGCAAGTGTCAGGGTTTCAGAGCCAGTCCATGAGTTTCAGTAGGGAATGAGAAAGCATTGTGTTCTTGGCTTCAGGCAACAGAATTTCTTGGCTCCAGCCTGGCTCTGGGATTCTTGACACAGAATTCTACCTCCCCAGCAGGTCTTACTTCCCAAGATTCAGGCATCAAACAAATTCTGCATGTTTTGCACAAAATTGTACGGGGAGGCAACAGAAGCACACCCCCCCCCACACACACACACTGTGCAGCTAATCACACTTTTACTGTCATGCAGCAAGCAACAAAGTTCAAGCTGGCTGATCTTAAAGATGCCAATAACCTATCCAATATTAATTATTTTATTAGTCAATGCAACAAGCAGCAGTCTTCACCATTATCTGTGTCCTGCCATCACAGATAGATGCAAAAACCTATCTGAAATATAGGAGTTTTTACTGTGGTGTAGTGGATAGAGGGGTACAATAGAACTCTGAAAAACAGGGTTCAAGCCCCCACTTGGTACTGGAAACTCCTTGGGGGAGTGAAGCAGGTCAAACCACTCTTTAAATACCTCCCTTACCTTCAAAGCCCCATTACGGTCAGAGTCAATCAGTTCTGACTTTATGACACAGATCAGACACACGTCCAAAAGTAGAAAACACAAACAAATTGATGTCTGGGTGCAGTAAGCCAAATTATTGCATCATCTTAATAATGGTGCAAGGATGAAATAAGCACTACCCCAACACCAAGGGGAGAGGTGGCCATTTGGGGAAAAGGGATTTGTATCAGTAGCTTGAATGGCATTTGAAGACAATTCAAAAACTGTCACTTAAAATAGCGCTCCTCCTCTCCACCCAAACAGACCGCACTGTCTGCTCTGTTCAACATCCAATTCCCAAGCCAGACTGCAAAGGAGGAAGGATGTAAGAAATGTTCATCACCAACAAAAAAGAGCCACTTAAAATTGATTCCCAACTGTTTATACCAATATAAAGATTTCTTGGGCAAAACGTGAAATCTTTATATTGGTATAAACAGTTGGGAATCAATTTTAAGTGGCTCTTTTTTGTGGGTGATGAACAAAAGAGTTCCTGACGGAAGTGGGGTGGGATACAAATGCAATAAATAAATAATAAATAAATTACACAAAACACAATATTTCTGCGCAAAACACACGCGTGAATTCTTCCCCAAATGTTTCCGTCTCATCTTTAAGAACAAAGCAGACAAAGACTTAAATCTCTAACCAAAGTCTCTAGCTGAATAGCCAAGACCAGATGTGCTTATGGTCCGGCTCAAGGGACATTGCTTACTGGAAAGCATGAGGGCTGTCACAGCCGTGAGAAAGAGAGGTGGTTTCATAAACCATCATGCTGTCACGCGCTTTTTTCCCCCATGCTAGCCCGAAAGACAAAGTGCAGGACAAAGTCATTAAAGGGCTCTCGGAACGAGAGAAAGGCATTGGCTGAGAAAGCAAATGCTTTATGAGAGTTCTTTTGAGGCCCCGAGGTAGGACAGAAGCAGGTAGGTGTATCTGATCTGGACACATCCTGTGCAGAGTTAGGATTGAGCTGAAAGACTTCCATACTGCCCTTTTGTAAATACCTGCTGAGTAAGTGTGAAGATAAGACAAGTATTACATTACGCTGGTTCCTGATGCATGAAGGGCTTTAAAAAAATACACAGAGTTCTGGGAGAAATTTATATATATATATATGTAAAGGAACAATTGCTATGGCTAGTTTCACAGAAAAGCTCAGGTGCAAAATGAGAGTGTTGTTTATTTGTTGAAAGATTTTTTTATCTATGTTTCCCGCAGCTGGAATTGAATGGAGGTGAGTTATATTCCCCGTTTCATTCTTAGCCGCCTCCCCTCCGCCCGTTCCTCCTCTCCGAATGCCTTGCATATTAAAATAATTTTTCTTTCCACCTGAGCCGCTCTGTAGACCAAGGCTCTCTAATAGGAGCTATCAAAATAAGTTAGGGTCCATGCAAAACATTCAAATCAGGGGCATTAAAAAAAAACCAACGATGACAGAGGAGAATATTTTCATAAGATTGCTGTGATCTAACGTGGATAGAGCTGATTAGAGGCAGGTAAAGCAACAGCCTTGGTGAAGTAAAGCAAATCTGGATGGGGGGCGTTGCTTAAAAGCCTCCGCGATGGTGCCTTGTATTGTGTGGCAGAAGAAGCAGGAGGTAAAACAATGGACAGGAAAAAAATGAAAAAATGGGGGGAACAAGGAGAACACAAAGTTGCATCAACCAAAAGCCAGCTCTTTAGTTCCTCCACTTGCATGGTTAAGGGTGTTAGGGGGAAAAGTCTGAACTAATTGGAAGAAACAAAACCCTTTGAGAGGCAGTGTGGAGCTCTATCATAGGTATGGCATGTACTTACTTACTTACTTACTTACTTACTTACTTACTTACTTACTTACTTACTTACTTACTTACTTACTTACTTACTTACTTACTTACTTACTTACTTACTTACTTACTTACAGTGGAACTTTGACTTACATCCTGCTTGACTTGCAGCATATTTGACTTGCAGCAAGAAGGGGCCTGTTTGACTTACGCCACGGGCTCAGAGCCCCTAAAATCCGCGGCAAATGGCTCCCAGATCCGGAGCTTAAAATTGTTTCCCCACCAGCTCCGGAGTTTACAAAAAATTAAGTGCAACCACGCCCACCTAAGCGCGTCCCAGCGCACTTTTCAAGTACCTGCTCTCTGGGGGTGAAAAATTCCTGATGCGGATGTAAGGTAGTGAGTGCCGGGCTCTCCTCGCTTCTGTTTGTTGTTGTTTTTTGCCCCCCGCCCCTTTAAGAGATACTTGTTGCCGGGAGCAGAGCGAGATGGCAGAACGGAGGTGAGCGGCATTCTTTTCTTCCTTTTTTGCTCCCTCCCCTCACGCAGACAGCAGCCAGGAGTGTGGAGGGGGTGGGAACACAGGAACAGCAACAAACCCCCAAGATCTCTGGTCCGAATTTAAGTGGCCAGCGGATCTTAGGGGTCGTGTGAAAAGGCCCTTACAGCTTGGAGCCCCGGCGCAAGGCCCCGGAATCGGGCCGCAGCCACGACCCAGCATCGGGGCTGCCGCCTTACAAACAAATCCTAAGCAAAATCACACCATGGAAATGAAAAGAAGCCAACGACCCCGAGTCTGTTTCCTTAGCTTCGTTCAAATAAACGGGGCTTACTGAAACAGATGTCTTTTGAGGATGGTTGTGCTAAATTATATATTACTCTTTTTGAGAAATTTAACATGAAAAACAAAAGCTGCGCTCTTTCCGGAATGGACTTTGCGGCTTTCGCGGCCTACTCGACAATAGTGGATCCAAGCGTCGTTAATCTGGCCCTCCTGCACGCACATTTAGCCAAACGAGGGGTCCTGACGGAGTCCTCAAAAATAATAATAATAACAGTAAAGAGAACTGCAGGAAAAGGTTCGTTGTGAGCCCCTCTTGCTGTGCCACTTGGAATGCAGCCTCTGAAGGAAGGGGACACAGAGAAAATGCTCAGAACCGCAGAGCATGCACTTCAATGGCAGAAGACGCGCAAGAGAGTCCTTTGATCCGGTTCCAGGCTTGGACACGCTGGACAGCTGCTGCCTAGTGGAGCTTGGAGCCGGAGAGGCCCACGGTGGGAAGGAGCATGTAAGCAGCAGCTGCTGCCTCGTGGTCCTCGGGGAAGGTGGCACACACTCTTCACCAGCAAGGAGGGAGAGGGATGAATCAGCACTGCCCCCCAAATGACTCAGAAGCCAGCTTGCTATCTTATAAGTCGTGACTGGGCAGGATCCGGCGGTCACGACCGGGCAAGAGGGAGATCCGTCGCTTCTGCGGGTGTCTTGCGCTTTGGCAGAGAGACCGGAGAGCTCCGCTTATTGACAGGGGAAATGAATTCTTAGACGCCATTCAGTGAAGGAGTGCATTTGCCATTTGCTCGAAAGTGCACACGGCAACCACACAGTCCAGCTAATCCTTTCATTGGCCTTTGTTTGCACTGGAGTAACACAGAAGTCATCCTTCCGATTCCACACTGCCACCCAGGCGGAAGGGCAGCGGCCACAAGAAGTTATTCCCATTTGAAACCTGACACCCTGAGTTTCCCATAACGATTTACGTCAGCAATGACCTTCAGGACTCGGTCAGCAATTGTTATTACCGTAGGCCTATCTGCACTGAGAAGTAGATCCACAGCGTATTGTCAGGCAGTGCCCTGGAGAGTACCCTACATGAGACAGGGGGTCAGGAGGGGAACCGATCCATTTTCATCTGCTTCCACACAGTCTTCCCTCTAGAGCAGTGCTTCTCACCCTGTGGGTCCCCAGCTGTTCCTGGACTGCAACTCCCAGAAGTCTTCCTCACTAGCTGAGCTGCCCAGGATTTCTGGGAGTTGCAGTCCAGGAATCTCTGGGGACCCACCGGTTGAGAACCCCTGCTCTATAGCCTCGGTACTGCTGAAAGATCAGGAGAACAGCACAAGTTTAGGGAATGAAACAACTAGCTCTAAAGAGTTACTACAAACAACTCATTTTTTCTTTTAAAGCAAGTATAATTACATTGCATTATGAATATAGCTACAGAGGTGACTTCATGTCCTTTGCAGTGTAACCTACAACTCTTGAATTAAGATTTATACCAACCAGGAGATTGGGGGTGGGTCTATCCCAGTGATGGTGAATCCTTTTAGAGACCGAGTGCCCAAACTGCAATTCAAAACCCACTCCGTTTTCACAAAGTGACAATATAGCAATTTAACCTGAATACAGGTGGCTGTGAAGGGGCGATGTCAAGTGCCCACCGAAAGGGCTCTGAGCGCCACCTTTGGCACCTGTGCCATAGGTATGCCAGCTTCTGTTGGCTTTTGCTCCGCACTAGATGTTGAGCCCACGACAACGTGGACAGGGAGACAGCATTCGAAGCCGCAAAGCCGCAACATGACTGTAGCATTTAGAAGTTTTCAGAATAAATCTCTGAACATGACTCTTTTTGTTACTTTTGAAAAAAAAAAAAACGCCCTTATCTTTAAAATGTGAGTACACTGGAGGGACCTGGAATTGGAGCTGTAACTAATTACTTTGCAAATGTAACTCTTCAGACTTTGGGACCTGCAAGGCAATATTTTTGCTGCCGGAAGAATCGGGGGGCAGTGTTGCGACGTGCTGAAATGATCAGACCCTGAAAGACGGGACAAGCACCCGCAATGACACCATGTCCATCTCCTGCCCCGTCTCCGATTTAGCACCACTGCAGTACATCGAAGAAGGAAGCCAGCTTATAGCTTCCGGCAGCATCCTTGGGAATCTGTAACATCACTTATACGTGGGTGGGAGGAAGCTCTGTTAGGTCTTCCACCCCTTCCCACTGCTATCCTACCTTGGTACGTGGCAGCAGCTTCGAACGAAAACAATGTGGCAATGTTGTTGTGTTTTAATTTTCTTGCCAGCACTGGGCTGAAAATCCAGTGCTGGTGGGAGCCAGCCCAAGTGGCTGGTGACCGTGTTTCTCGGTGGTCCATAGCAAGTAACATTTATTTATTTATTTATTTATTTATTTATTTATTTATTTATTTATT
>JAHTLZ010000038.1:7506530-7549594 GCA_023846285.1 Phrynocephalus versicolor | reverse complement strand
AAGAAGAAGAAGAAGAAGAAGAAGAAGAAGAAGAAGAAGAAGAAGAACTACAACTACTACTACTACTACTTAAAATTAGCTCCATAGTGCTCAATGTATGGTGCTGCGTAACCTTGTTTTTACGTATGGTGCACAACTAGATTTTTCATATTATTAAAAAGATGCAAGCACTTTAAGTGTGAATTAAATGAAGGCTGCTAAGAATGTTTTGGAACAATAGAGTGGCCAATAAAGAAATTCTATGGCAAAATAATCAAGATCAAGAAATCACAAACCTCACCAAACGTAAAAAGCTAGGGGGGGAAATCTTTGGTCACACTACAGGAAATGAAAAGTGTAGACAGTTACAACGAGTCACTATAGATCAAAGAAATGGGGGGGCTGCAGGAAAGAAGAGTTTATTAAATGAAGATGTACTGCTTAATGGTTATTTTTCTACCTAAAACTTCTTTTTTTAAAAAAGCTCATTTCCCTTAATTAGATTAGGACATTTCAATCTGAGTGGTTACTTTCATCTTCCTTTCTGACTCTTAGTTACTTCCTCTTAAATAACTAGATGGTCTAAGACTGTTTAGGCATCCGAGAATCACAGCTCTGTAGTTCTCTAATGCTTAAACAGTTTCAAATTACAGTGGTACCTCGATTTATGAATTCAATCTGTTTCGAATGCATGCTCCTAAGTTGAACTACTCTTAAGACGGGGCACCTATCTAAAAATTTGAAAAAATTAGTTAAAAAATAAAAAAAATGAAAAGAAACTGTAAGTCGAGCAGACCATATCTAAAATTTGTAAGGCAGCAGTTAGAATGTCAACTGTTTTCCGCTCTTAAATCGAATTGCTCTTAAGTCGAGCTGCTCTTAAGTCGGGGTACCACTGTATTAGAGAAAGCAAAAGGCAATAGCCAAAAGCTGAAAATTAAATAAGTGAACACCCCAGTTCACATCGGTTGGGAAAATACTGTTGCATTTTGGCAGTGAATCCCACACCAGAAACTTTTTTTTGAAGGGGTAGTGCTGCCATATCCAAGCTGCTAGCCAAATGCCTTCTAGGCCTAGTCAAAATCTACCACCTGGGACTTTATTGTATGTTTTAATGGTATTTAAAAAGTTATACCATAGTGGCATTGTTAAGAGCAAACAGAGAGGAATGCAAAGAAATAATTCTGTTAGTCTGTGATAATCGTGCGAATGTCTGTGAAGATTCTCCGTCATCCAGGTGAGGTTATCCGGAAGTTGAGTCATGGCAAAGTGGACTTCTTTTCTTATGGGATTGAAATGTTTCACAACTCATCCACGTAGCTCCATCAGTCTAAGGAAAGTTGGTGCGAGGCCTCCAATTTATAGTACATCTTGGTTTCACCCCACCCTGATCTGAATAGGCTTGTTAGGTGGACGGGGTTTGCAGTTCAGCCTGAAGCATACGAAAGCTTTATTTTAATTCTTCTTTCTCAGCCTCTGGCCACAGCTGAAGCTTCCAAGCTAAATGCCACCCGATCTTCTCTCAAAACCTTTTTTTTCTTATAAAAACCAGAGGACCAGCAGCCCAAGAGCATCCGCAAGGAGTCACATCGGGAAGTGCTTTGTCAAAGCTATTGTTATCGCCGTAAAAACAGGCTTTGTGGCACCGTTCAAAACTACCAGCCACGGACTATAATTGGCAACCGACAACTCTGGCTTTCCCCTCGTTCTTTTTGTACCTATTTTATACCTGACAAAAGGTCCACTCTCCCCCCCCCACCCTCAAGGGACGCAAGTTTTCAGCACCGATACAAAGCTGAGGGGGGCGAGGTTACATAGAAAAAGCGCTTTAAAGCTTCGGCAACAAATGCCACTGCACTGCTTGGCAGCCACTGTGTTTTGTGTTAACTGCCAGAACTACAGCCCACTCAACACACAGAAATCTCAACTGTTAGTCTGCATAGGACAGTCGTCAGGTGCCCAGCGACGGCACCTGACTTGACTGCTTTCACCAATCCATAGTTTGTTAGACTCCACGAACTGCGCTGAAAGAAGCAAACCATTGTCTTTGTTGTTCGCTGTATACTCTCTCTGCTGTTCTCTGTAAAAAGCGATACAGCCTGGCAAGATGATGCACAGAGTCCCATACTTGCCAACCGAATGCTCCACGTACTTGAAACAGTAAGACACAATAAGAGCAACAGGAATGTTGTGCTGACGCCTGGTTTTATCATTGGTTGCAGCAGTCAACATGTGTCTGATAAAATACACGGGGACACACAGGGACAGAGGGTTTTCTTTCAGTAAGAGACCAAACCTACAAATGTACAGATTGGAAGTCTGCACAAACACTACACGGGACGTAAACCATTGCAGAGGCAAAAGATCTTCCCCCACACAGTTAGGAATTGAACTTTTTCCTAATTGCACCGGCACCGTTGGTGGTGCATGTTCTCCTCTGCAAAAGTACAAAATGCCTATCTGCTTATCTCTCGCTCACACACACACACAAAAGTCTGCGTTCACTGAGGTTTCAAACTACACTCAAGGGTGATGGGCGCCCCACTGGCTTGGACCATGGACTGCTAGGGCCTTTCTGAAAGGCGAAAAGGTTGCCCTGCTGAATTCCTGACAGTTCTTAGGAGAAAGAATCCAACCAATGGCCTCCAGGGTAGGACTCTGAAAACCACACTCATGGACTTGTGTTTGCAGCCTGCATTTTGGAACTCACTTTTAAGAAAGAAATGTGCCATGGACACCTCGGATATTTTTTTCTCCACAATAAATCGGTGCATAGCCTGACAACGACTAGTATACGTTGAAAGCTAGTGATTTTTTTTTAAAAAAGTAGCAGGTTAACCTGCAGTACTGCAATGAAGACTCTGCTCAGTTCAGTCCGGAGCTCAGGTAGCCAGCTTGAGGTTGACTCAACCTTCCAAGGTTGGTAAACTGAGTATCCAGCTTGCCGGGGTGGGTGGGGAATGTGTAGCCTGCATAATTAATCTGTAACACACACACACCCGAGATAACTTTAACCACTATGGGGCAGTATTTAAGAATAGTTCACCTGCCCTTGCTTTTCCAATTGCTAAGGTTGATTGATTGATTGATTGATTGATTGATTGATTGATTGATTGATTGATTGATTGATTGATTGATTGATTGATTGATTTAACAAATCACATTCCTTATCCTCTTCCAAGCAACACTGCCATTCTCCATTACCCCCTCCCACCAAGTGGACCGACCCAGCAACTCTGTAATTCAGATTCAAACAAATCAACTCGACATATTGGCTGGGTTGGAATGAAGAACCTTCGTCATCACACAATGGAATATCTTTAAATGCTTCTCAGAAACATTTGCTCTTTTTTCAAGCAGAGCAAAATAAGGATGCTAGCTTAGAGAAAGGCAGCCTACACCCAAGGCTGCTGTATAAAGGGGGGAAGGCAAGGAGAGATGGGTGGAGACTGGGATGGGTGAAGAGAGAAAACGGATGCCAGTTAAACTGCTTGCCTGTGTGATTAAGCCCGCTCTCAGAGCAGACGCACAGAAGGCAACAGCCACATTAAAAGGAAACTCGTCCCCGATCAGCAGTGTCAACTACTCAAGAGCAGGCTGTCTTGTTTGCAGTCCGTTTTTCCACCAGCCTGCCAGACTTGGAATCCATTAACAATCAGTTGTGTCTGGGGGGAGACAACACATCAGTAGTGAAGGGGTTGGAAGTGGGGGAGTGAGACAAGGCCAAAAAACACGCTGTTCTAAGACTTAAATTCAATATTTCCCTGTCAGGAGTCAAAATAAACATTTGCTGATGAGTCACTTGACTCTCTCTCTCTCTCTCTCTCTCTCTCTCTCTCTCTCTCTCTGTGTGTGTGTGTGTGTGTGTATGATTATAGTAAAACATTTTTCCAGCACTTCACATTTGTTTCCCACCCCTTCCTAAAGGAACTCAAAACGGCAGCTTAGTTTGGCAACAAATTTTTAATTTTCTCTTGAATGCTTCCAGCGTTGGACTGCTCATCACTTCCTGAAGTAGTTGGTTCTATTCCCATACTGCTCTAACAGTTAAGAGGTTTTTTTCCCCCTGATCCTCAGCCCGAATCTGGGTTCCCTTAACATAAGCCCATTATTAGGAATTCGGCATTCTGGAATGACGAAGAACAGGTCGTTCCCTTCCTCTGCAGGACCATCTTTCAAGTCATTCAAGTATTTGAACAGTGCCTTTTCCCGTAAGTCTTGGCTACTCCTGCGATACCCAAAGCTGCTATGTCAAAAAATAGCAGCCAGATTAAGAGAGGCGGGTGGTAAAATAATTGTAATGTAAAATTCGTGACTAATGTGGAGTTGAAATCCTCACTCTTAAAACAGAGAGGACTTTTGAGATCAGAGAGGACTTTTGAGATCAGAGATGGCCAAAGTGCACTTTTAAGAACTCGAAGCAATTTTAAACAGCTTCTGGTGTGGGAATCAATGCTTGGACCCATTTTTGGTGGATGTCCAGAGTACCAAAAAAGGATGCCACTGCCACAAACTAAATAAATGAAATCATAGCCACTGAGATAACGTTGGGATGTGTGTACGTGGTTGTGTCCTTTTTCCTCCTTGCGGCGAGACCTGTGGGATGCTATTTTCATGGGGCCCTGGGGCGCACGAGCGCACGCTGGTTCCACCACCAATTGGCAGCTTCCACACCTGCCACAGCCAGGAGTGAGGGACGAGAGAAACAATAAAAAAGTCGTGGAAGAAATTCCAGAAGTTGCTTCAAGTTATACTTCATTCCCTTTAGGCGACTGTGTTTACTTCACAGTTGGAAGCCCAAAATAACTTTCCTGGTCTGGAAGCGGTCTCGGGAGACCTGGCTTCTATTACTGACTAGACATTCCACTTCCAGCTAAGTCACTTTTTGACATCTTTCACCTCCACCTTGCCTTGAATATTGAAGGGCCAAAGGAAGTCACTGCCCTTCGGCACTACCCTCTCCAGCCCCCACCCCACCCACATTGGTCTCCATCTAGCTTGATAATATGGGGAGGCAGGCAAATTCTAGAGAAGGGGTGCAAAATTGGGATGGGAATGGGCGCTGCTTATATACCACCCCATGGCGCTTAAAACACCCTCTGGGTAGTTTACAATGTAATCAAGCAGAGCCGGGTCCTCATTTTACCAACGCCGGAAGGACGGAAGGTTGAGTGAACCTTGAGCCTGCTCCCTGGGACTGAACCCCAGGTGGTGGTCTTGGCTACAGTATGGCAGTATCACCACTGTGCCACAAGGCTCAGAGGGAAAGGGAAAGGCAATGACTGGACATTTGGGAGTTCAAGACCGAGGACAGGCAATTGTGCACGCTCACCCCTAAATACTAGCCAATGAGAACAATGTTGCAGTTCCTCCGTCTTGTGAAGATTCACACCTTTACCTCATAATGGTTGCCTATCACCCTTGCTCAATTTTAAATATAGCTCACATTTAATATTAGTTGCCTACACTTAAAATAGTAACATGCAACTTCATGGATTCCTTTTAAGTAAGTAGGAGAAAAAGCTATTAAGCCTCAGGCCAAATGGATCCTGTATGCTAAAATATCTTTTGGACAAATGAACTCTGAATTTAATGCTATTGTTACACAAGTGCTGTTTATTCTATTAACATGTATGGCTGTTAGGGACTGAGTATTATTGTATTATTATTTTTTGCTGAAACCGACTGTTCTGTAATTCTATTATTTTGATTCAATAATTTGTTTTTGTAATGGATTTGATTGTCATGGAAAGTTGTTTGGAGTAATGATGTTGTTCGTGCATGTTAAGTACATTTTGAACAACTCAGGAGGCAAGAAAAAACAAGAAAGGGAATTTCAAACCGCTTTTTTATTTTAGTTTGCTGATGTCTGCTATAAGACAGTACACCTTAAGACAAGAATGAAAAAAAGAGCCCTTGTTTTTTTGCTCAGGTTTTTCTTATGGGGTGTGTGGGGGACTCTACTGAATAACTAGTGTCTTTTTTGAAGCAAAAAAAACCTAGCTAACTGGGAGAACTCTCCTCTGTACTGTTAAAAAAAAACACACTGCAATCTCACTGCTTTGTACGGCTCTCCTAGGTGGAATTACCTATTTTACCTACCACTTTATTGTCCTTTCGGTGCTGCTTTTCTTTTAATATACTGTGCATCCATTTATTTTTGTTTTTTAAAAATTAGCTTTTGTACTTAACTTTTAATTTGGCTTTTCTTATCATCTTGGAAACTTTTGAAGATGAAAGGACGCGTTAAAAACCTTGAAAGAAATAAAGAGGTTCCCATTTCACAAGCACAAGGACAAATCCTGCCAACTGATAAACAGATCCACCAAGGGAAACACTTGACAAAGAGGGGACAGCTTGGAGCGTGGCATTGTTAGACGTCTGCACAAACATACAGAGGGGAAAGAGTGGCTCGTTATTTTTCAGGGTACTGTATTCTGTAGGAACTTTGCTCACCATTTGGACCTCCCAAAACATTTTGGCATTCAGCTTGTAAGAATCCCGAACCGCTGTCCCTGCTGTCTGGATCTCTTTGGAGACACTGTAGGTTACAAAAGCTCAACAGAAGTAAAAGAGAGCACTCTAGTCCCTCCAAATCCTGCTTTTAGTGTCCTCCTTCCAGAACCCCATGTGCAGAACCCCCCAGGGAGCTGAGCCTTCTCTCTTCTGATACGTTCCCCATCACACATTGAGATGCATCAAAACCAGAACTGGTAGGAGTAGGACAAGAGCAATCCCTCTAAATCAGTGGTCCCGAACCTGTTTTTTTCCACTTGCATATTCCTTGGCAGTCCATTTCCATAAATTGTGCCCTTCGTATTAGCAACATGTTTGCAATTATAGTATGGTTGGTGTGACTTCAGTTTTATATGTAGTAAGTGTAGATAAATAGCCTGCGCAACAATAGGCTCAAGTTAAGAGAACCCAGCTTTCAACTGAATATCTGGAAAAACTTCCTAACTGTTAGAGCGGTACAGCAATGGAACTGATGACAAGTGGTCTAACATAGGAGGCATTAAGATAAATTTGGACAACCACCTGGCAGATAACCTTTGATTTGCATACCTACCTCGAGCCCAGGGTCAAACAATGGCCTTGTAGGACCTTCTCAGCGTCACAATTCTATGATTCTATTCCCCGGATATTAATCTGTTCTAATAGTGATTGCTATTATATATTTATTTGCTTTTATCTGTAGCCCATCTTTCTCCTGTTCTATGCTGTTGTTATATATTGTTTACTGGTTGTAGTGTTTTTATTTATATACTTGTGCTTAATCTGTTATATTGTATTTTACTGTTTATGGTTTGATTTCTGCTCAGTTTGTAAACCGCCCAGAGTAGCCATGTAGCTAGATGGAGCGGTATATAAATTAATTAAGTAATTAAGTAATTAAGTAATTAAACAAACAAACAAACAAACCCTGGTTGGGAATCACTGTTTGAAATGAAGAATATGTGTCACCTGTATAGGGCATGGATTATGAAATATTTGCAGTGCCAAAAGTTGACAGCCACTGCTTTCATCCAAGAGCAAAGGACTCTTAGACACTCACCCACCCAACGCCTATGGCTTTTATTAGCTGTGAGTCATAAGTGCTTTCCTTTTCTCCTCTGGCATTACACGACGTAATCGGGAGCCGCAACAGCAAAACGGAGACACGTTCAAATGCAAGAGAGAGGGAAGGCTCCCCGCAAGCACACGCAAACACCTACAGGCTCTTTGAAAGACAACAGAAAAAAAAAACGTGCCGCCACACAGGGGTTCTCTTAGATGTGGCAAATGTAAAGCGTCTCTGACAGGCGCCATTGCCAAAACACCGGTGAGGTGTCAGATAGCATCGCCCTGCCAGCTTGTCGACACCATTCCCCCACCCAACCTGCTGCTTTTATTCCTTTTAATAATTTGGCTGCGTTCTGGTAGAACATTCTACAGGGCTGCGAAAAACAGGCTTCTCCAAGGGAGCGCCTGGATTACCTTTCAAAACAAAATGACAACAAAATTAGCAAACGCAGAAAGAAAAGAAAATAGCTTTGTGCGAGCTGAGCCGCGTTTCCCTTCTGCCACTTCTCTGCCACTATTCCCTCTCCACCGTGTCAAACAACTACCGTGATGACGATAGCGGTGATGATGAAGAAGAGGGGAAATCTAGGACCTAGGTTAGGTATTTTTTTGTGGAGAGAGCATAATCGGGGTATATATAAACCATGACACAACAGGGCAGGGTTGTTCTAAACCTGTTACACAAAGATTTCCAATTGTCCGAAATTGGTCATCGGCCTTGCTTTTCTGCCAAACAATCTGATCTTGGAAGTCAGTTTGTTGTACACAGGGTTCACACGCAGGACCATGTTTGACAAAAGGAGGGCAAGTAGACACCTGCCCCCCAGTGGCTTCTCCATCTAACTCTGAATTCCACCCTTGAACATTCAGGACCAATTTTTTAATTTTTGGGATGAGAGCCGCAAGGTCAGGGTTTTCCAACTCTTCTTGGACAGCAAATGTCAGACGTTGGTGTTAGAAGACCCCTTCTCAATGCTCACTCATTTTCCGATGATGGAATCTTCACAGTTTGGGCTTTATTCAATTTGCAGCGGCAGCGGCAGCAACCAACACTACCACCTTAGAACGGCAGAGGTGGCAAGGACCCTGTGGATCAGAGGCCAGACTTACCAAAACTGTTCTGCTTATATACCGCCCCATACCACTTTAAGTAGTCTCTGGGCAGTTTACAAATTTAATTACAGTGTGCAGGCTACACATTGCCCCCCCCCAGCAAGCTGGGTACTCATTTTACCAACCTCAGAAGGATGGAAGGCTGAGTCAACCTTGAGCTTGCTACCTGGGATTGAACCCCAGGTCGTGAGCACAGTTTTACCTGCAGTACAGGCATTTAACCACTGCCACCTAGCGGTTTAAGTACTTATTAATTTCTTGCACACTCAGACCACTTGGCACCAGAGTTCTAATGTGCAAGAGGAGGTATTTGATGTTTGTGTGTTGTGTCATTACAGTCGCGATCGACTCTACGTGACTCCATGTCCATGGAGTTTTCTTGGCAGGAATACTGGAGTGGCTTGCCAGTTCCTACTCCAGCCGCCTACAGCACCTGGTATTCCCTGGTGGTCTCCCATCCAAGTACTAACCAGGGCTGACCCTGCTTAGGTATTTGATAGTAGCACACAATATGTAGAACTCCCTGCCACACAACACTGTATGATCTTTCTCTCTGCTAGCGTTGTGCTGTGGCTGAAAGCTATATTTCAAAGAAGGATCATCGCCAAGGACCTGATCAAAAAGAAGCATATCTGCGCATAAGAAGCAGCAGGGAATGCTTCATTTCAGAACTTGCCTCCAAGTTGGTTCTAAGCACTTACATTAAAAACAAACACCATTAAAAATTTGCTGCCTTATGAACTGGAAATAGCATTTTAAATACTAATTTAATTCCAAATTGAAATGTTGAGCTCTGTTAATATTAACTGATTCACTTAATGGCACCGCTCTTTTCTTAAAATGACTTTTATTGCATCTGAAACCACTAACATCCATCCGCCCGATTCTGCCCCCCCCACCCAAAAGTTGTCACACGTGAACACGCAGGGGTCAAAGCTGAGCTATTTTATACTAGCCTTATTTAAAAGTGGAACTACAAAAGTTATGAAACTCATTTCCTGACCTTTCCATGACACAAACATTGAGGCAAATTCTTTTATATAACCTTTCGGAAACAGATATATTTTATGTACGTGGCTCTATGCGAGGAATTCCACTTCATCTCCCGACAATTAAATTGTTTCAATAGTTAGACTGCCTTAGGCGGCCAAGTGAGAACTTAAAAGTAATGCAATCGTTATTTAAAAGTTGGAGGGGGAGGAAGAGAAAAGAAAGAAAAAGAAACAAGGAGGGGAAACAGCTTCTGGCGGCCCTTGAGAGGAAATGCCCGATGTCAGGAAGCGTTTGTTTTTTATTTCCTCTGCCGTCAAATGAATTTTACTCGTGGCGGCGGTTTCGAGCTGGACCGAATCCATACAGAAGCTAACCAGAAGCATTTGTTTCTGAAATAAATGCCTCTACTGGGAACAGGCGATATATAAAAAGGAAACCTCCTTTCCTAGCAGCCATATGCTACGCAGCCAGCGTGGTCTTTGCCGCTTTTAAAAAATGCTGAGTAGCTTTTAGCTACCCAATAAAAAGGATTTTTTAAAAACATACACATACCTACTAGCCCCTGAAGCCAGGTTCGCAGCAGAGGGAATAAAGTTAAGGTTTTCACATAGCAAAAGTAAAGTGTTCTGCTTATAGCAGGCTCTAGAACAGTGATGGCGAACCTTCATAGAATCATAGAATTATAGAGTTGGAAGAGACCTCATGGGCCATCGAGTCCAACCCCCTGCCAAGCAGGAACCCCTTCACAATATTTCCGACAGATGGCCATCCAGCCTCTGCTTAAATACCGTCAAAGAAGGAGACTCTACCACCCTCCGTGGCAGCATATTCCACTGCCGAATAGCTCTAACTGTCATGAAGTTCTTCCGAATGTTCAAATGGAATCTCTTTTCCTGTAGTTTGAAACCATTGTCCCGAGTCCTAGTCTCTGAAGCCATGGAGAACAAACCTGTTCCCTCTTCAATATGACATCCTTTCAAATATTTAAACATAGCTATCATATCCCCTCTCAGTCTTCTTTTTGATAGGCTAAACATTCCCAGTTCCCTAAGCCGTTCTTCATAAGACATCTCTTCCAGGCCTTCAACCATCCTAGTCGCTCTCCTCTGCACCCAACCTTTCAGAGACCGAGTGCCCAAACTGCGATTCAAAACCCACTTATGTTTCACAAAGTGCCAGTATGGCAATTTAACCCCACAGCTTCCAACAGCTAAACACAAAAACATGAAGACAACAGTCCTGCCCATTCTTCCCCTCGTCTCTCCCCTCCTCTCCTGTTTCTGGGTCAGTCGTAGCCACCTCAGGGGAAGGGCTGGCCCCATCACCCTTTTCCGCCCTGTAAACTATTTGTGGCTGATGCACGACAAACAAGGAACACGCCGCCCTCCCGCTGCCCCCGTGAAGGGTGAAATAAGCTCTCCCACCCCAGGGCATGTCGTGTTCTCGCTCAAAAGGCACAGTGAGCAGGATGGTACCTGGGCACTGATGAAATAATGGAAGAAATGACAGGCAGCTCTCAAGTAAATGTTCCAAGTCCACTGTGGGCTGCCGTTGGTTTGGGTTCCTCATACAAATCCCCTTTCATTAATGCAACGGGCACAAGGGGAGGTTAAGAAGTAGAGGCCGAGTAACCTCACTGCATAATGGTGGGTGGGAGAGATGTATGAGTTTCGCTCAGTGGTTCTCAACTGGTGGGTCCCCAGATGTTCCTGGACTGCAACTCCCAGAAACCCCTTCCAGCACAGCGAGTGGTGGAGGCTTCTGGGAGTTCCAGTCCAGGAACATCTGGGGACCTACAGGTTGAGAACCACTGGCTTTAGCTCTTAAGAACATGCAAGGAGAGAGTGAGTGCTGAGGGGGATGGTTCTTGTTGGGAAAATGGCGGGGGGGTCTGCAAGAATCCTGAACAAGCATGCAGATCAAGCAGGGGAGGGGAAGATTTGGACCTCCAGATGTTTTGACCTACAACTCCCGAATCCCGAGCCTATACTGCCAATGATAAAGGACAGTGGGAGTTATAGTCCACAACGTCTGGAAGGCCCAAGGTTCCCCTTTCCTGAGGCAAAGGAAAGTTTGGCAATCCAAACAGCCCAGGCCGATGAAGCTCCAGCATCAAATATGGGGTATTATGCTTCCACCGTGAAAGCCAAAGGTTTCATGCCCTTTCCTCAGCACTAACCAGCAGTAGGCTCACCGTGGACAAAAAAGCCATCTCCAGGATGCATATTAATAGAATTTGCTGCCACGCGATGTCGAGACAGGAAATCAAAGCTCGGTCAAATTAATAGACTCCCAACATTCAACAGCATTAGGCCTCTGAATACTAGATTCTGGGGACAATCAATGGGGGGAGACAATGGCCATCACAAAACCCTGCTTGTGGGCTTCTGCTTGGAACAGGATGCTAGACTCTCCCACTGCTACAACAGGGCTCTTCTGAGGCTCCTATTATCTCATTGCACTTGAGTAGGTTCACCGTTCCCACAAGCCTTTATTCAGTATAGTGGAAAGCTAGCGCTCAAAGATATTGTAGTCCAAACGTTTGTAACGCACTGGTTGTCTCCTTTCAGCCTATACTGTTTATATGTCAAGGCTACTTCAGTTACTGTGCTTGCATACTACGCTACCCTATGGGATTTTAATCCCAGACCTGTGATGGACTTTCCCTCCGGGAATCTGTCCAATCCCCTTCTGAAGGCATCCAGGCCAGATGCCATCACCACATCCTGTGGCAAGGAGTTCCACAGACTAACAATGTGCTGGGTGAAAAAAAATAGCTCTACTTCCGTTTCTTGTATAACTTCCAATTTGAGACTGAGGACACAGAGCCATGTAGGGCAAGCTGTGGTTGCAAGTGTAAGGTGTAAGACGACCACCAACTACAACTTATGAATCTTTGAGTGTGGTTGGGCGCCAAAACCATTGTTTACAAGGAGGAATGGGTGCAGCAGACACAACTAACAGCCCATGAGCCCCAATAGGAAAAGTGTTCTACAGGAGAGGTTCTTGCAGGCATGAGAAGAGGTTTACACCGGAGGAGCAGAAATCTATGCTGGGAAGGAGTGCTTCTGTTCCCACCTAACTGTTTAAAAGATCCCAGTTAAGCCAGACCTTGGCACAAGTGCACAAATGAAAGCTTAATCTCAAATGCCATGTCGATGGCAGCCGTTAAGACTAAGAGACCATGGCAACAGCCCGGCATGTGCAGGAAGGCCTGGGAACGTTACCACAAAATGTAGCTGAGTGGATCTCTAGGCCTCAGCCCTTTTCCTCCGCGACAGTTCACGGGGAACAGGGACAAAAATGAAGCAGTAAGGCTCCTACTGGGCTCATTTGCTCTGCACCCTTTGCTATCTGCAGCTAAACGTAATGGAAAAAATTGACTGTTTGTTTGGCGCAATAGGGCATGACTATGTTTACAGAGAAATAATAGCTAAATAGTGATGGACTCTAAATCTCCATTACAGCAAAAGATTTGAAAGAGTAAAGCAGTTAGGAAAAATAATTAGCTTTCTCGTTTGGGTCGTGAAGAGAGCCTTTCGCATGCTGACAGAATGCTGTGGCCGTCGTCAATGGTTCTATCTCCCAAAGGGACAATTTTAAATAAATCCCAAACCCGTCATATTACATATAAGGGAGTTACCGCCGTGACTCCCCTAGGCTGAGGGACCCACACATCCCAGACGACACGTGGCAAATATGTGGTTCCCAGCCTCTATTGGATCAGCTCCTTGTGGAAACAATTTCAATACTGGCATAAATCTCAGGGTTCCTCAAAGGATAACGACATGTATTCTGCATATTAGCCTGCGGACTTGCCAGAATGAAAACAGAAACCTAACCTGCTGGCACGATGGCTACTGAATACCAAAGCTTTAACCAGAAAATTCAGCTACTGTCTCCTGTTTACTTCCCTTCGGTGCAGGGGTAAAGCTCACTCTCCCACTGAGAAAAATTAGAAAATGGAAAGTGCTTCCAACACTCTATTCTGCTCTGGTCAGACCCCACCTGGAGTACTGTGTCCAATTCTGCCCGCCTCAATTTAAAAAGGATGTCGACAACCTCGAGAAGGTACAGAGCAGGGCGACCAGGATGGTTGAAGGTCTGGAAGAAATGTCTTAGGAAGGCTGAGAGGGGATATGATACCTATGTTTAAATAGCTGAAAGGATTTCATATTGAAGAGGGAACAGGTTTGTTTTCCATGGCTTGAGACACTAGGACTCTGGGCAACGGTTTCAAACTACAAGAAGAGAGATTCAATTTAAACATTAGGAAGAACTTCCTGATGGTTAAAGCTGTTTTGGCAGTGGAAGCTGCTGCCACGGAGGGTGATGGAGTCTCCTCCTTTGGAGGTTTTTAAGCAGAGGCTGGATGGCCATCTGTCGGGAGTCCTGTCATTGGGGGTTCCTGCATGGCAGGGGGTTGGACTGGATGGCCCTTGAGGTCTCGTCCGACTCTAGTATTCTATGATTCAACCCTCTCCTGGAAACACTGCACTTTTTAAAAAGGAAGGAGTTACCACAGACCAGGAGATATGGCAATTTATTTTCCTAACATTTAATCAGTAGAGCCAAGTCTAAATTTCACTGTCCTCCACATTCTGCTATCTCGGGGCCTAACCTTGGCAGTTCTTGCCCAGTTTATGGTTCTGCTGAATTTCTGTCCTAAAAACGAAGCAGAGGGTGTGATTACACAGTGAGGGGGGGGGAATTCAAATTCATTTATTGGGAAGTCTCAAACAATTCTAATCCCACCCACCAATCATCAAACACTACATAATACACACAATAACAGGAAGGAAGGAAGGAAAGAAAGAAGGAAAGAAGGAAGGAAGGAAATGGGAAAATGCAGACTCTTACGAGTACCCTGCTGGATACTTGCAAAATATTTTCAAGCAGAAAGCTAAGGAGGTGGCCAAGGGTGAGTGGGAAAGGAAGGCGGGTCAATGGGCTGCAATACACTTTTGAAAGTCAGGAGACCCCTTTTTCTTTGTCTCCTCTCCCCCCCCCCCCTTCAGATCCCAGCGAGGCCCCTTCTAAATTATTTAGCGGAGGCTTTCATTATTATTATCTCTTTTTTGTGTGCGACGGAGGAAGATGGCAAAAAGATGGCAGAAGGAGCTGGCAAAGGGAAGCCGCCTGCTGGTGACATTTGCGGTATCTCTGCGGCACACTCTGAAAAGCCCGAGTGCGCCTCTTTTGAAATCGCACCACCTCCGGCAACAATGGGCCACCGGAGCCCCACATTGCTTTAGGTCATATTTACATACAAAAGCACCGCCACTGTGCCGCTATTGTGCCTCAAAGTTTTCGTTCGTGACCCGTGGTGGGCTCGGGAGAAGGAAGGTCACTGGCAAATGTGCAGAACCTACTGAGACTCTATTAATTTTTCAGGATTTCTCAGGCTTTGGCCTTTTCAAACTTGGCAGGAGGGAGGGGGAAGCAGAAAAGAAAGCAGGGAGGGGGAGAATTCTAGTTATGAGTCTCTCTCTTTCTCATCCATACGTCCCTTTCAAACTGTTTTTGTCACCACGCATGAATGGGCTTTGCTCTGAACTTCACAGTGATCCTTAATGAGGAGGGAAAGACGGGTCGCAGGCTGAAAGAAACAGCGGCGTTCTAGAGAGGGGAGCGAACAGACCCCAGACACTCAGAAGCACAGCTCCCAAGTTCCTCTCCGTGGCCCCACTGTGAGATCCAGGAAGCTGGGCTAGATAGATGGCCCTTTGGCCTGATCCAGCAGGGCTCTTCTTATGTCGACATTCATTCCAGTTGCAAGCCATACGGTGCCCATGTGCCAAATGAATCTTACAGTTTGTCTGTGAAGATTCTCAGTCATCCAGGTGAATTTATCTGGAAGTTGAGTCATGGCTACTGGACTTCTTCTTTTTTTAAGAGATAGAAACGTTTCGCTGTCCGTCCAAACAGCTTCATCGGTCCCCCCCAGACCGGTGAAGCTGTTTCGACGAACGGCGAAACGTTTCTATCTCTCAAAAAAAGAAGTCCAGTAGCCATGACTCAACTTCCAGATGAATCTTACAGTTCAAAACCACCAAAAGCAGGTTCCGGCCAACAGACTCTGGGAACACATTGCCGACGCACAGCTGAGCAAATGTTCCCTAAAAACATCTTTACAGATGCTTAGCCCTATACAGTAGGACCCCCGTATCCACTGATTCATTATCCACTGATTCAGTTATCCACGGTTGGCAGAGGAAAACAATTAAATAATTCAGCAGCCACAAAGCAGGCTATTGTCGCAAACAGCAGCTATAAAGCAAGCTATTGTCACAAATACTGTAGCATCTGTAAAGCAAGCTACTGTCACAAACAGCAGCCATCAAGCAAGCTACTGTTTCAAAACAGCAGTCGTAAAGCAAGCTACTGCCAGAAAACCGCAGTTTGGGGATGGGTGGGCAGGCGTTCTCTCTTATCCACAGTTTTCATTATCCACGGGAAGGCCTGGAACCAATCCCCAGTGGATACCGGGGTCCTACTGTAGATGCCTAGCTACGCTTGTAAAGAAGTCTATCTGAAAAGGAATGCAAGTCCGGTATTGTGGAAAGGAACTCTTAACTATTTAAGTAAAGGAATTCATCTTAAAAATTCAAGCACCATGGGTGTTAAGTCAGGTATCGTGCTGGCTGAAGCAGCTTGCCTGGTTCCAAGCACCACTTATTGCTACCATCAGTACTGCCAGAGTTGTGTACCACTTCCTTCCAGTCTGGAACAGACTAACAACCCCGAGAGCTACGCTTGTTTGGCAGAGGCTGACAATGGACGACAAGGGGTGGATAACTCTTCATTTGTCCTGTGACTTTTTATGAAGCATCTGGGAAATGCAGATTATGCAAAGATGATTTCCTTTTTATTGGGCCAACTCTAGCTGTTTAAGGATGTTCGGCAAGCTTCGGAGCCGCAGATGGCTCTTCATCCGGCCTAGGGGTTATGAGCAGGAGAACAATAAAATCAGATTTCATTTGTTATACACCGGCGATAATCGCATAAGAGCTAAAAGTTTGTGAAGCAACCAAGGGAGGCACCCACACGCTTTGATGGGAAGCATAATTCCGCTCAGAAGGGCTGTTTGGAAAATGTGTTTGCAGACATTGTTTAAAAAGCTACAGGCAATGGGATGTGAGGCTATTATGGCGTGCCAATTTTAAAAAGGCCAATCTCATTCAGCTTCTGTCAACAGCTCCTCACTCACTGAAAACCCTTCAACTGCTACTGTGAATAAGTTCTTTTCACAAGTTTACGACACATTAGTGTTACTTTTAAAAAAGGTAAACCATCACTGTTAAGTAACCTAAGTAATATTCCGTGTTAGCAACATCTAACTTAAATGTTACTCATGCAGTACTAACATATCTCTTTATATTAGTTCAAAAACTGCCATATGACCCTCTCCAACAAACATGGTAACCAAACGGTATTTGTTACACTTAAAGCTTAAGATACCAGTAGCTTTACACAACTTTGTACAGTAAAATGTAGCTGCTTGCTCCCCTTATTATCCTTCCATAATAGTCACATCGATGTAATGCCTTACGTATAGCATGTTATTCTGGTGAGACTCAAGTTTCAAAATCCTTGGACAGTTCTTAGGGACCAAGGATGCCACCTATAACTGTGGACATCCTGCACCCAAAGAGTGGGGTCTCGTAGCTATGATTTTATCCCAAAATGCTTTAATGCCTATGCTACTGTAAGAACATGATGGGAAATGTAAAACATTGTGGAAAATGTAAAAAAAAAATAATAGTGGCATGCCAGGCTTGTTAGCAGGTATTTCAGTAAGGCACTACAACTTCGTGGCACAGTGGTTAAATGCCTGTCCTGCAGCTAAAACTGTGTTCACGACCTGGGGTTCAACCCCGGGTAGCCGGCTCATGGTCGACTCAGCCTTCCATCCTTCCGAGGTCGGTAAAATGCGTACCCAGCTTTCGGGGGGGGGGGTTAGCCTGCATAATTAAAAACTGTAAACTGCCCAGAGACTACTTGAAGTGGTATGGAGCGGTATATAAGAACGCTTTGCTTTTTTCCCATCCCGTAGTGATGGAAATGCCCATTATACTACTTCACAGCCGGAGCATAGTTTGAACAATTATTTCAGACGTTAGATTCTGGGATCTAGTGTCAAGCATGCTTCCTTCCACTATGGCTCACCTCAATAGCCACAACAGAAAATGAAGCACCAGCTGGAGACCCAATGCAAGCAGATATCTGAACCATGCTATATGCCTTGTGCGTTATTTAGCATACAACTATCCTAACCCATATAGGAAGGAGTACTGTTAACTGTGAACATTAAAATGGAACTGCTAAGGATGAGTTTATTATTCCCTGTCAAGAATTTATTGCAATGTTGCACATGTGACGTGCCATCAAATTTCATCCAGCTTATGGTAACCGTATTAGTGTTTTCCAGGTACATGAAATATTTAAAGAGTGGTTTTACTCTCTCCTGTCAATATCCATGGTTGGGTAGGGAACTGAACCCAGTTTTCAAGAGTCTTAATCTGTCAACTATTCCGCACTGTTTTGAGCCATAATGTATCTTAGTAGCAAATTTGTTATAAGAAAAAGAAGTCAATTACAAGCAATGGAATGCCTCTAATTTCATCTGATTTCAGACACCAAGCAGAGTCAGGGTGGGTGAATACTCACATTTTGCGCCAAAAATTACACGCAATCTCCAAGTAAGGCTAGGAAAGAAACTTGCCAGAAAACCTGGAGAGCAGCGGCTGCTCCGAGTTGACAATATTAGGCTAGGCTGTAACTTCCATACTTCTTATTTCCAAGCCCCAGATCTTACATGTTGTTTAAGGACATTTTCTGCACCTGGTGCTCCCCCATCGGCCTATCGCTCTACGGAGAATGACGGAACCATTTTGTTTTGTTATTACCATCTAGCGGTACAACGCAGTGCATGTATAAAGTCGGATTTCTCCATGACCTTCAGGAGGTCACTCTGCTCCATACAAAAGGAAGGTGGGAGCTGCCCACTCTCGTGGGGCCATCAGAAAGAACTAAGTGCTGCCAGAGAGGCGTGCCGATGCTATGGAAATGGGCGCCAGATGAGAGTCTAAAAGAAGAGAGATAGCAAATGAAGTCTTTTCTCTGCCACTCACACCTTTTTTGTTGTTGTTGGCTCCTTGCTTTAAAATTGCACCTCAAGGCAATGCCGCCTGTGCATCAGAGAGCAATTTGGGCTCCTTTTGTCAAGTTAAGCTGCTGTGGTTTTTTATCCAAGGGCTGTGAAAGGAACAAGCCGGCGACCCTTCCTACATTTGCTCCTGTGCAAATGAAAGGGTTGAATGCTTTTGTAAAGAAAGCTTGAGAGAGAGAGAGAGAGAGGACCGAAAACTCTAAACCAAGCTTCATAATTGAGCACCCAAGTCCCAGAAGCAAGAGGGGAGATAAATATTTGGGAGTTATGTTAATGTCCACTTATTTACTCTAAGATACAATTAAGCTTTTGAAGTAATAGCACTCTCTCGCAATCTCCTTCTCCATCTCTATACAGATACCTTAGCAAAAAAAGGACTGCAGACGAGCCAGGTAGGCGTTGCAGCCAAGATATCACTCAGTTTTCATGAATAAAGAAGGCGCAACCTCCATCAACTAGGATCTGTTGTCTGGAACATGTTCCCCTGAAAGTAGCACAACTGGACTAGGGATCGCTGGTGCGTTCAAGACCACCTTTTGCACCACGGCCAGTGAGGAGCAGAACAACGATTTCTTAATGGCCAGAGCCACCCCACCCCACCTCCCCCCAAAAAGCTGTACCAGCCTTTTTAGCAGGATTAATTTTTCTTCAATCGGCATTTTTTTTACGGTACTTATTAAAATTTAAGACACCGAGCCGCTGACCCCTGTAATTTTTCAATTGTTCAAACCACAAATACTGGCTTGGCTAATTACGGCTGAGCAGCTGTTAGAAACGACCTTGCGATCAGCGAGGAAAAAAAATAGTGATGAAACACTCCCCGTCTACCAAGATCTGAAGACAGCATTCATCCCAACCCCCCAACCCCCACCCCAGTTTATTTAAAATAAGTTCAGAAGTTAATTACACAGAATCTCTCGGAGGGCTACGTATGAGCAAACAATTTTGAAAGCCAAATGAGCGACCGCCCCAAGTAATATGCGCGGAGAACTCTGCCCGATTCCACCTTCATTAGAGCGTCTGCTATTGTTGCCATCTCGTCTCGACAATGTCACGTTGCCTCGTATGCCATTAGACACCAAAGAGAGCGTGGGTGGAGAGAGATTATATGGAACCAGGATAGGGAAGACCGGGCCTTCTCGTGTGCGTGCCGTGTCACTCCACTGGCCTAGTGGGCGCAGCCTCTAGTGAGTGGGAATTGCTCCCTGCTCACACCTGAACTGCCACCCATTCACCGCTTCTGGTACAAAAATAACATGGACAGGATTTGAAAGGAAACACTTCCGCTCCCCCTTCTCCCTGGTCATTTCTTACTGATTTTTCCCAAGCAACGCAAACACCACCCAGGTCTTCAGGAGGACCAAATCAAAGGAGAGCTTCTCTACGTGGCAGCCTTTGTAGCTGGGCAACTCATAAAGGGTTCACTACCAAAAGGCGTCTTTAATCTCCAGATGACAGGGTTTCCTGAATCCTTCAAAAATCCCTGTAAGCTTGACTAGCAGGAGTTATTATAGTTTCCCTCTGGAGACCAAGGGGAGACAACCCAAGATTAATGAACATTTCCAAACGAGAAAGCCATAAATACGGCTTTGTCTCATTTGATGCGACAGCATCTAATTGTTATTTATAGGCAGTGCTTTGTTTAAATTTAAATTTCACAATTCAGGTGCACGTTCAAAGATCCAACACAAGTTGGTTTTTAACTTGGTGAGCTTGCAGGAGAATAGCTGTTGTTATTTTACACTCATAAGAATATAAGAAGAGCTATGCTGGATCAGGCCAAGGCCCATCTAGTCCAGCTTCCTGTATCTCACAGTAGCCCCACTAAATGTGTCTGGGAGCGCACAAGACTAGATATCTGTCTCCTGATACCACTCTCCTGCATCTGGCTCTTGAAGTACCCTGGTTTAAAGCCTGGAGATTACACAGCTCCATCATGGTTTGTAGCCTGTGATGGACTTTTCCTCCAGGAATCTGTCCAATCCCCTTTTGAAGGTATCCAGGCCAGATGCCATCACTACATCCTGTGGCAGGGAGTTCCACTCCTTGGAGTTCTCATTTTAGTTGATCACCCTGCTATAATCATTACAATAGAGCTGGAAGACAAGCTACCACATTATAGGCAGAAACTGAAACTACAAGAACAGATGGACCCATCTAGCGACCTCATGGCACAGAGACTACCTACTTTTTTCCACTGAGCTCAATTCCATGTGTGTTCCCCCACAACAACAATAGTAAATGGTGTACTACTTTCAAGCAAACATACATGGGATCCCCAGGCGAAATTCTTTAAAGCTCCGATCTGATGTGTACTTCTTGGGAGAGCAAACCAAACTGAAATCCACTGGGCTTACAAGTTTATGACTGCAGTATAAAGAAACTGAAGAATACCTTTCTGACTGTAACCATTAATGTAGAGGCTGTACTCCCCATCTAAAGGCTGGTTATCTTCAAGGGAAGGGCTGTGGTTCAGTTGTACAGCACAAATGTTCAGCGCCCAAAGGCCCAGGTACAATCCGCAGCATCTGGAGATGGGCAACGATTCCGCTGAAATCTTAAAAGGAGCTGCTGCCAGCCAAAGTTGGCAATATACAGCTATACGGACCAGCTCTCTGGCTCTATAAGCAGCCTCTTACGATCCTCATTCTCCCTCTCAGTCCATTTGTTGATGTTCTCTCCTGAAGGAGTCGGAACCTGTGTAGGATCAGAACCTACTGGCATGGTGTGGACCACACAGTAAGCCGGTGGACGACCATATCAACAAATCATGAAGCAATGTGGAAGCAGTTGGGCGTTGTCCACCTGGGAATTACCAAACCCATGTCAACTCATTTCTTCAACCTAACTAGGCACAAACACCTTCTGCGTGCTCCAAAGTTTTGCCCACATTACTGGGATGGAGATCAATATTGCTACAGTATTACAAATATGCCCCTTAAGACGTTAGAAGGAGAAAAGAGATGTTGAAAATACTAACCAGTGATTGCTACATAACAGCAACATCGCAGATCATGATGCGAGTGATGTGACTGGAGCATTCTTTCCAAAATATGTGTTTTTAAAAACTTTCGAGACTAACCAACAAAGTGAGGGCATTGAAATCCCACTGGTGCTCATAAGGAAGGCACCACGGCTACAAAAATCCAAACAACTCCTCCGGAGAGACTGGATATCAACAACTGCAGCTCTCTGGGCTGCACAATTATCCCCACGGCAAAATTACTGCGTCTCAACGGAATAGATGACTCGTTATTTTCAGGAAAAGAACCTGTTAGTTAATTTATTGATGCTACTGGTGGCCCGATCTTTCACTAAATGTCATTTCTTTCAAAACGGGAGAGAGATGACGAGAATCCATATGGTTTCTGCAGCGTGCAAAGAACACAGAAGAGTAAACTGCAACACTTGTCAAATCAGCAACAAGCAATGTTGCTTTAGGTTCCTTTTATCATCCAGGGGACAAGGGACTGATTGTTTATCTGCTGCCAAGGGGCACCTTACTCATAGCAACCCTAATAGGGTTTTCAGTACATCTGAGATATTTAATTATTGGTTTTGTCAATGCCACCCTGCAGTGAGTTTCCATGGCCAAGCAGATATCTGAACCCAGTTGGCCTAAGTTCCAGTCCATAATTCGATCCATTATAGCACACCGGTAGCTGACTAGTTATAAATGCTTAGCCACAGCGATCCTGATTTGCTTGCCCGAGTTGAGCACATGAAGGATAAGACCATCAGAATTAGGAGAAGGAAACGCAACTAGAGAGCACACAAAGGACTTTTATTTGCTTTATTCATATCCAATGTTTCTTATGTCATACAATTCAAAACAGCATACAGCAGACTGCCAGAATATTCCCCATCCAGTCAGTACCTTAGACCCCACTGAATTTAGCAGCAGCAAAGTAGATACTTCAGAATGGATACTATCAGTAAATCCCTGAGAAAAATTCTGGATCAAATTATAAAGCCGTCCCTCTGCAAGTACTTTGAAAATAATGCAGTAATAAAAGAGAAGCCAAAATGGGTTTCTCAAGAACTCATCCTGTCAGACTACTCTTATCTCATTTTTAAATGGGTAACCTCCCTGGTAAAGAGTGGGAATGCTGTAAATGTAATATATCTTAACTTCAGCAAACCTTTTAAGCAAAATGCCCCATGGTATATATTGAATAGAACAACAATCAAGTGGATATACAGTTGATTACAGAATCATATCAATGGCTCCTTCTCAAATTGGAAGGAAATAACAAGTAGCAATACCACAAAGTCCAGTCCTCGGCTCAGTGCTCTTCAAAATGCCTATTAATGACCTGAATGAAGGGGTACAGGGGATACTGAGTCCCATCTTTGGGAATAGGTTGCGGTATATAAGTGCGGTATATAAGTGCGAAAATAAATAAAATAAATAAATAAATTTGCAGATGACACAACATTGGGTGAAATAGCTACTATCTCAGAAGACAGAGACAAAATTCAAAAAGATTGTGATAGACTTGAAGACTGGGCTGAAAACAATGGAATGAAATTTAACAGGGATAAGCGCAAAGTTCTGCACTTGTAGTGGGAACTCAAATGCACTATTACCAGGTGGAGAATACCACTAATAAAGGAGAAGGATGCTGGAATTGCTGAGGATAGCAAGCTGAAAATACAAAAACAGTGCAGGGCAACACACAAAAAAAGTTCTATATTAGGCTGCATTAAGGCCGAATGCCCTAAGCCAGTGGTGTCCAAACTTTGGCCCTCCAGATATTTTGGGCCACAACTCCCACAGTCTTTTGTCACTGGCAATCTAGGCTTGGAATTCTTGGAGTTGTGGTCCAAAACATCAGGAGGGCCGAAGTTTGAACACCCCTGCCCTAAGCACATCCGATCTCGCCTGTTTTCGGAAGCTAAGCAGGGTTGGGCCTGGTGAGTACTTGGATGGGAGACCACCAGGGAATACCAGGTGCTGTAGGCGCCTGGAGTAGGAACTGGCAAAACCACACCAGTATTCCTGCCAAGAAAACTCCATGGACATGGGGTCACGAAGAGTCGGTCACGACTGTAACAACACAACACACACGCACACCAGAACTATAACCTCCAAATCCCATTGAGTCCCCCGTCAATTAGGACTTCTTATGCTTCATCTACTGCACCCAGTTCTGGGCACTGCATTTTAAGAACTGGATGAAGTTCAGAGAAGGGGAACAAGGATGATCAAGGGACTGGAAACGAAGCCCCTATGAGGAAAGACTGAAAGAACTGACTTCCAGGATGCCTCTCTCTGGCTTGGAAACTCTACTCTGCAACAGGCAGTGGCCATACTGTTTAGTACTGCAAACTTCAACGAGAATTTCAGCCATTATAAAAGTAATTTCAATTCAAACTAGGATAACAAAAGAGGTCTTTCTCCACAATGAAAGCCATGTGCTGTGTATGACCTATATAAATGAAGTCCAGGCTCTCTCATGAACCTTATTTTCCAAAAGGAGTTCATCCAAGCTCTCAGACTTATTTCTTTGTCTATTTCTTTGAGTTCGATCCTACTTTTCTTTTTAAAACCTGAGACTCAAGGAGGCTTACAATGTAATTTTTAAAATCAGCACAATCTTTTTTTTAAAAAAATACATTACCAAGATTAAGGCATAATTAAACAAGTTAGACTGTTAGTATAGATCTCTTGAAGAGGAGCTTATCTGATCCGAATCCCTTTATCCCCAGAGTCGTGTTTAAGTGGGGATAAGACACAGGGCCTTCTCAGAGGATGTTGGTGCTTTGGAACTCCCCGCTAAGTGACCCTAGGCTGGAACCTCCATGATACCCTTCCACCAATGGTAAAAAAAAAAACATATTTTATTCTACTGGACTTGCAGCTACTGGGAAAGAAGCTTTTAATGGGTAGGTGTTGGTTTTTTTAAAACAGCTTTTAATCACGCTTTAATATTATAGCTTGCTGTGTTTTTATTTGTTCATGTTTTCTAAATTTGCTATGGGCTACCTCCTATCCCAAGCATGTCCAAATTTCAGCCCTCCAGATGTTTTGGACCGCAACTCCCACAGTCCTTTATCATTGGTAATCTAAGCTTAGAATTTTGGGAGTTGTGGTCCAAAACATCCGGATGGCCGAAGTTTGGGCATGCCTGTCCTTTCCAAATTCTAGGGGGAAGTGTGATATAAATTGTAAAAACAAGATATCTGGTGTTCAGAACAGCTTTCTAAAGATAATGATGCATCTACCCCTGTAAAATACTAGAGGGAGGGCAATCGGACACTGACAATCAAAACAGCCGTCTCTACTTGCAGGCATCTTGTTTTAAACGCACGCACGCACGCTGCTAAGCACACCGACAGCAAGATGGAACAGCTGTTAGAAAGAAAACTGCACTGACAGCATGCGCAACTGACTGCAAGGAAAAGGGACCAAAGGGACATGACAAGTAACATTTTACATGCACCCTTCTGAACTCTCACCCCATTCGACACACTGATTTATCCTTATGCAACCGCATCTCTTGCTCCCTTACACACACACACACACACACACACACACACACACACACACACGTTTTTGTGCTGGCAGATTTTTTTTCATTTTTTTTGTTTTGTTTTGTTTTGGAGGCAACAATAAAGCACCGTCAGGTAATGCAGAGGTGCACTGTGACGTTCCAGCCCTTTTGGTAGATGTAAAAAGGGAAAAAAGCACATTTCGGATTTCCAGGTTTTCCACCTCCATCACCAATAAGAGTGGCCGGGAAGTACAAGTCTGCAAAAAGGGTAGTGGGTGCGGTGTGGATTTCGGATCAAGGAAACATCCTTTCTCGCGGAACCAATTGTGTTATTCTTAACTGTCCCGTGTATAAAATGGACACAGAGGGCAACCGATGAACCATATTCATCTCAGAAAGGTGGAGGAGATCGAAAGTGGAGCGCAGCCCCACAGGAAGGGATGACAGAGGCAAATAAAGTCACATGCAAGTTGTCTGAGGCATTCTATAATTTGGAAGAGCTTGTTTCAGAAGTTACATTGATACTCATCTCCAGCTAGATGGGGCAGATGTTTACTGGAACCCACACACCTGTGATACACCTTGACTCCCAACCCTTCCCGGCAAGCTCCCAATGATTTCCAACTCCCCCAGTCCTTGCAAAACCAGCAGTAGGTCAAGCATTATAAGGAGTGTTGTTGTGAGTTTTTCGGGCTGTTTGGCAGTGTTCTGGAAGTTTTTCTTCCTGACCTTTTGCTAGACTCTGTGGCTGGCATCTTCAGAGGGCAAGGAGCTCCGAAAAACTCACAACAACTATTGGATCCCAGCCATGAAAGCCTCTGAGAAGACATTATAAAGATTCTCCCTTTGACATGGGCACTATGGCAGCCATACCAAGTTAGTCGATTCCAGAAGGGGCACAAGTTGTGTGCTTCATATGGGGATGGAATCTCAGCTATTGTGACAGCATGATACTTGATGTTCTTCACAAAGTTGTCCTCCAGGCATATTCCAATCTCAGTTTATTCTGCTTATAAATGTCCTTATTTACTAATTTAATTTTTTGAAATGCAGCTTTAAAGACAAGAGCTTTACCATGGGGAAAACCCCCACCAGCAATCCTTTGCTCCAATGTTCAACTAACTCTATCAAACTTTTGGGAAGGGATTTGAAATAAGCTGCATTCCACCCAGATCAGCTCTATAGGCTGTTCTGGAATGCAATCTGCCCACTGTGCCAAGCAGAAGCCAACACTGGCTTGCTGTTTGAATTAACTTCCACCTGCACCTTAGCAGACAATGTGCACATGCTGATGCACTTGATAGGCAGACAATAAAAAAAAATACATTACATGCACTGATATGCCGTTTGGATTTGCAGAACTCAGTTTTGTTTCTCAAACCAAGGCAGGAAGGGTCATCCTACCCAACAAGGGAGCACATCAAAAAATCTATCAGGGTCTTGGAACTAATCTGCATATTTCCAATTTGTGTACAATTTGCATAAAGAGAAAGGTGAAGAAAAGGAAGACACTGGCAATCTTATCCAGAATCTCAGGTCAAGCAATGTGAGGCAGCGGCAATGTCATCTATCCAGGACGGGAAGCTGAAATTCGCATCAGAGCGAGGCGTATTATAATGCATATTTGACACAAAATTGAATTGAAATATTGAGCTAGCATGTAAAACCTGCTTCCTCCCTGCAAACCCCCCCCCCAATTTACAACTAAACTGGCGAAGAAACATCCATTTTATAAACTTATAAACAGGCTCGCAAACGTCTCACCAATATCTAGATGGGAGAGCCTTCCGACTTGAAGAGATTTGTTTGATAGGAAAATCCAAAGGGTGATGTCAGAAGCAAACTCTAGAAGAGAACATCAATTCTGAGATGAAGAAGCAGGGCACCTTTTAAATGCCAGCACCTCAACCGTGGCATATGCATGAATGAAGAGCAGATGACAATAGCTGTGGCCCAGATGCAAAGCAGATTTCTACCATCGCCAACTTCCAGTCCACGTTCCTTTCCGTTCAACTGAGCTGACTCTGGTATTTGCTTGCACACTGTTTTCCCCTGAGTCTGCATGCGAGGTATATAGAGGTATGACTGGAGAAAAACATTGACTGCAAAAAAGGCCTGTCAAGTTTTTCACTGCAATAAAATTAAAAAAAAAAAATCAGGTTTTCTACTAAAATGGCACTTTAGGGCATAACGCCCAAGAGTGATTTAAAAGACGTTGAAGCCCAAGTCTCACTAGGAATGAATAAAAGAGATCATTTATTGTGGATTAGATATCCCCTTAACACCTTTTTAATGATCAGATGTGATCTATCACCAGCGTGTTTCCACTTTTCCCCCCCAACCATGGACAGAACTCCAAGCCTAATTCAGTTTTGGAATTTCAGGCATGGAACAAACTTTCTCCGGATTAATTAAGATGGCGTACCTGGTCTCACACGTGTGGAAAATATTTAATAAGTAGGGCTGGGAATGCTAAGCCGCTCTTTAAAATGCTGTGCCCTTCCTTGTAGGGTCCAGAGTTTTAAAGACCGGTTTGGCAAGCGGCGGAAGTTGGTTTTCCCACCCAACTTCATCAAGACTGGTGTGTTTCCTTGGCTCCCCTGTTGCCAAAGCCCCCTTCGTAAGATCAATCAGCCAGATTTGATCACTGAAAGCACAGAGGGAGAGCAGGGGAAGGATAAAACTACCTGGCTAAGAGGCACTCTTCATTTTACAAACAATGAAAAAGGCAAGCTTTTGTCCCTAGAAAGTTCACAGAAAGTCATCCATCACATTGGCTGGCAGGTTTGCTCCTGAAGCCTCTCAAATGCAGCAGTTGGTCTCAAAGGGTTTCAGAAACTAGGAGCCAATGAGGAATTTTTTTCATTAACAACTCAGAGCAGAAATCAATGTTTCCCCCGGTGTCGTGTTATTTCAAGGAAAGGGAGGGCAAGGAGGAAGCAACGAAGAATTGAGAAATGCACAAGGCAAGTCACTTCTGGCCCCTCGCCAAGCTATCCCGACACATTCACTGGCCTTCTTTTCTTTTTCGTATCTTCAGGGACTTTTCCCAAGCTTTTAATTGTCCCGAATAAATTGCCCTGAGACGCAGAAGCAGCAGAAGCACACAGAGTGGGTGGATGGCTCTCTCTTCCCTTCCCTCACACGTATCCCTTTATTTTGCACCTTTTCACTGTGGACAAAGCCGTATGAACCAAAGGATAAAGCCTCTACCTCAGGAGTGTCCTAACTTTTTGCAAGGAGGGCCAGATTTGGTGAGGTGAAAATGCGTGGGGGCCGACTATTCAGCCACATTTGGGCCCTGGGGCCGGACTTTGGACAGGTCTCTAGGACATGCAAGGAGGCGGGGAGGATACTGAAGCAACGGAACGGGGGGGGGGAGCAGGCTGGGCAGGTGGCTGGGGGGACGGACAGAGGCAGGAAGGGCAGGCAAACAGTAAAATTGCAAGCTGACGTCTCCATCCGGTATGGGGAGGGGCCAGCTAGTGGGGATGCATGAACCGGTGGGGAGAAGAGGCGGTGGGCCACTCAAAATTTGAAAATGGACCGCATTTGGCCCCTGGGCCTGACTTTGAACATGCCTGCTCTACCTAATCTGAAAGAGCCGAACGGTGGGCTGCAACAAATCACAGATAACAATCCAGAAAACCAATGATCCAGTTCGCTAGTCCATCTATCCTGACCGTGGCCTTCTCTTGTGCAGAGAATACTCTGCCCTTGGCCAGTATTTGGTTCTGTGAGAAGGTCCTGCGCTATTTTTGTGGGAAACCCCAGGAGAGCCGTATCAGCCATCCATGTACTTCTCTTCCAGACCTGGGATGGGAAGGATGGGAAACTAACCAGAATACTTACTTACATGGACCTTTATTGGCATACAAAAATAGGTTCACGTCCTCGTAAAATACAGAGACTATATAAATTTGCATAGCAGATACGCTACTGAGGATACCAGAAGGCCTCACGCGACATGAGAGTTGTCATTCAAAAAAGTACCCCCGCACACCATGAAAGGAGACCCAGGGGAGCTGAATGGCAAAGATGAACGCAACATGCTGTTGGCGATGGTTCATATAGTGCTACTGGTACACAAGTCTTAAAAGAGTTCCAAATGCTTGAGAAAAAGAACTCAAGGAAGACTGTTTCCTGCCCCCAGACTGGGTTTCTTTTTAAGAGAACCTCTACTGCATGTTAACAAATTCCCTCCTTGCAAATTTAAGATGCACTCACAGCCTGACTAGGGGTGACAAACAATGCCCAGAGACATCGCACACAAGTCAATCCTACACTAGGATAACATGACACTTGTTGCGTGTTAATATATGCAGCCTCCACTCTCGAAACAGCTTATGAAGACTATAATTTTCTCCACCAAAAACACTGTCTAATAGCACCACCCCCATTCTAATTATAGGCAGCGCTCTTGTGCATTATAATCTTTACACAATTAAGCCCACTTAAAAGAGTAGCTGATTGAACACCCCCTCCAAAAATTAAAGCGTTCAGAGAGCATGGAGGTTGTGATGCGAAATGACAGAAGGCTCAGAAAACTGAAAATTAGGGCATTTCATCCCTTCACATTTATATATCAATGGGTTGGAAAAGCAGACACAACTTTGCAAACCCCAGCAATCAACAGCTCGCCCTTCCATTATTTTCACCATAATAAAAAAATTACATCTCTTCTGAAAACTGTGTATAGAAAGGTGATCATTTCCCTGCACGCTATATGTTATGTGAAACAAATCTGTCTAGATTCATGTCAAGTGGAAACCTTCCCAATGGAGTGCTTTTGTAGTTTAATTAAGGCAAGTATTTTCAATTAAACACCCCGGCTGGCAGCCACATTGGCCGGAAATGAACCTCTGCCAGAAAGAGTAACAATTCACCCACTCCTATAAAACACTTTTTATTGTAAGAACAAAACATGCAATCTTCAAAAACTACCACCTCCTACATATCCAAGCTTGGCTTTTTTTTTAAAAAAAGCACAGATTTTTGTAGTAAAGTGATTATTAAATCCGTAACTGAATTTTCGAATTTTCTTAAGTTTTTAACACAGGGTAGTTTCCAAATATCATCTGTCTTTAGATGTAGCTTGACCATATATATCAAACGACACCCCCACATAACTTTCACTTGATTCAGAACTGTATCCCACACCCAGCAAAGGACAAAGCCCTTGTCCTGATGTGAAGCAGAACGGGTTGGGAATTCATTGGTTGAAATAAATGTTTAGAAGGTTCTCAAATTGAAAAACAAAACAAAGCACCACCACAAAACCCAGTTCCACAATCTAGACAGTGGACGGGGGAGGAGAAGGAGATATCTCTTTCCTCCCAGGTACCATTTTCTCAAGTTTTGTTCAGTTGTGAACCACCCGGAGTGCCTTCGGGAAGATGGGTGGTATATAAGGCATAAAATAAAATGAATAAATAAATAAATAAACCTGGGCGAAGACTACTCCAAAACTGGCATGTTCTAACTGTTGCCTGAACTGGTTCCACTCTGGTATCTAGTACTAAATGTTGAGCTACTTGCACTTATTACAACAGTCTACTGTACACAAGATATTGTTAACCTTGGGTCACCGAGGTTGCCTTGGACTACAATTCCCAAAAGCCTTCACTACCAGCTGTATTGGCCAGGGTTTCTGGGAGCTGCAGTCCAAGAGCACCTGGGTAGCCCAAAGTTGAGAACCACTGTCCTCCATACTCACATTTCCAATGTGAGTATGGAAATGCCAGCAATTGTCCTGCCCGAATCAATAAATCAGTTCTAACGTGGTATTTTGCAAAACTAACGTATCCTAAACTGGATGGATAGCTCAGTGGTCTAGGAAATTTGCTGCACAGCTAGAGGACGGGAGTTCAATTCCCTGCTCTGCCTCTTGTGAGTAGAAACAGCCTGTGTGGCCTTGGGCAAGCTGCTCAGACCCAGGGTTACCCCGAAGAAAGGGAAAGCTAAACCACTTCTGAGTATTCTCTACTGGGAAAACCCTGAAAACGGTCTATATAAGTCAGAACGGACCCAAAAGTACAGGCTTATCAAGGATGGGTCTTAACCACTCTTGAAAGACCAAGCAACCTCAAGATATTCAGCATTAGATCAGGGATAGGTCAAAACATTATATCGCTGCTATGCACATCATTTCGCCCCAGTTAGTTAGGATTTTAGCTGAGCTCTGAGGGAAAATGGAAGCTTAAGTGGTGGTAGCTGATGTCATCAGTGGTCCAGTTTGGTACTGCAGGGCTTGGCTCTATCATACTACTGGCCGGACTGCCACCTGAGTCTTCTACTACTTCATTTTCCAGTATGGTTGCTCCAGGGTAGAGAGGGATCTAGACCAAGACACAATGAATCCACATTCGGAGGCATTCCATCTTGAATGCTACTACAATTGCCCCCGCCCTTTCGCGGTTCATATACTGTGGTCCTGGTATATCGCGGGTCAGAGACCCGGAAAGTGCTTTCCCCGCAAACCGGAAGTGATTTCCGGAGAACCAGAAGTGACCTCCGTATCACTAGAAAGCACTTTTGGGGCCTCTGAGGACCCGGGAAGCCCCTTGCAGGCCCGTTCAGGGCAGCGCCAGGCCTGGAGTAAGTACAAGAGCCCCCAAAGAGGCCCCACAATCCCGACCTGACCCACCACTCCCATATTGCGGATTTTCAATTATCGCGGGGCGGGGCGGGTCCCAAACCCCGACGATAGGCAGGGGTTTACTGTAATTAAAACCAAGCGGGATTGCACTGCCTTGTGAAACTTCTGGAAGAAACTGGCTGAAAACCGACAGAAGGTAGGACCAGACACACTTTGGCCTAAACCAGGAAGGCCATCCCAGAGCAAGCTGCTCCAAACTCTGCAAGTACCTAAGCGCCAGGCAAGAAAACAAGTGACAAGCAGAAGCTTCTCATTAAAAACAAACTCCCGCATACATTAATTTGCTTGCACGTCTGCTCTGCATCACATTCGCTTTCGCCTGCCTTTTCACCTCCGTTCTGCCGTCGTTTAATTGCGAGCAAAACAAACCCGTTCTCTGATGTTACCTTCTGTCTCTAAATTGGAAGAATCGCCTGGAAGAGACATGTGGCAATTAAACAAGTGTTTATATTACACCTTGTTCTAGCTGACGCCAACAGACCAGGAAGGGCCACCCACGCACTTGCTGGCCATTTCAGCATCACGCGCCATAAGAAGTGGGGGTGGAGGGTGGGTGGGGAAGCCAAGCGTGCAAAATTTCCACTGGATGGGAACCGGGAGTTCTCTTTGGCTGGTGCTGCGGTACGGTGAATCCCACGGAGTTGACCTCGAGAGCCTGCAAGCTTGCCCAGTTGACCTTGGGCGCACGAGTGTCACTTCCCATGTCAGAAACACCGCCTGGCTACCGATCAATACGATGCCTATATTTGCCTTGCTATTTCCAGCGGCGCAGCAGCCTCGATCAAGCATCGGAGAGTACAAAATGTGAATGTCTAACGAAGGGCTGGCCGGTCCATTCATTAGAAACAACATTGGGGGGCCTTGTGCCAACTTGGTGAAGGGACCCGTTTGTTCTGAAAATGACCTGCATGAAGAGCAGCTGCTCTAGCTTTCTGCTCTACAGCGCCAACAAAGACGATGGCGCTGGGGCTGTTCCGAACCCGTTATAGAAAAACAAGGTGAGATTAGTCATTACCCTAAGTACCTTAAACAGTGATCTCAACAAGTTTAGGTCTTTACTGATCTACTGTCTAGAAGCTAATTTAGTAAGTGTACCTCTATTAAAAAATTTTTTTTGCTGTTGCTGTTCTTTAATATTTATTCAACAACATTCAGAAACAGACAAAAATATTTTCACATATTCAACAACAGGCTCAATTAAGATGGGCAGTGAGAACACAGCAGCCTGTTCAGAGTCTGTTGTGTAGGCTCTATGGGGACAGTTAATTTTGAGTTTATATGTAAGACATTGGCAGAGGTGGCCCGTAAATAAAATAGATTACTACAAAATTAAAAGTATTTTTCTCCTTCTGTTTAGATACCTTCTAATGTACATTCCCCCCTTTTCCCATTGCCTATTCACAACAAATAAAACTTCTTCTGTTTGTTCCACGTACAACTCTTCTGATTATTTATTTATTTAGGTATAGTTTTACTAAAGGATACTTAGGGGCCAGCAAAATGGAGTCTGACACCCATATCTATGCAGGCTGAGCAGAAGAAGCCAGAGTATTCGGTAAGTGGATGTTTTCACTCATGAAACTATGACCTTTTCTATTAAAATATAAGCACCAAGTGGGACAAGGAGCACTGGCTGAGCGGCACAGTTGAAGGGGTGACCCGAAATACTTTGGAAAGGTTTGAGAGCAGACTCTAAGCACACAATGAGACTCCAAAACTAGCAGCACAAAGAAGGAGGTTGGTGGGTTTAGGGTAAAGGTGCCACAGGGGTGTGTGTCTATTTGTGGAGCCTATATCTCCCTATTCATTGTGTGAACAGAATGAGAGGCCGATGGTCCTTTGGTCTGGATATTGCTCAGCTCTATCTGATGACACGTTAACAATCACTTCATCTTTACAAATGCTTGTGCACGTTTAGCCTTGTTCTATTTGCAATGGGTTTAAAGTAAGCTGAGAGGAAGAGAAACGCTTTGTTCATATACTGTTTGTATGTAGCTGCATTGTTCCCCAGTAAGCATGAACATATATTTCATCTTTCAAAAAGCTGGGGGCGGTGGAATTTTGTATAAAATCACACTTATAAACTGATAGTTCATGTGGAGCAGGGCTCAGAAAGGCCAATAATTAGTTCCTTTTCCCAACAACTATGCAGTAACAACCTCACATGAGACTTAAAAACTTCAGCCTTGTGGCTTTTTCCTGGAGAGATGGCAAGGAGTAGTAACAGGGCCACAAATCTTCTGGAGTGAGCCGCCTTCGAGTCTCACTGCATTCTACTGGAGTCTCACCACCCACAGGATGAACTGTAAAAAATTAAGGCAGTGTTTCACAAATATTGTGTAGATGAAGATCACAACTGTATTCTGCCTTTGTTCACACAGAAATATATGAGAATAGAGACATACTCCTGAACAGTACACATGTGCGCTCCCAGACGCATCTGGTGGGGTCACTATGAGATACAGGAAGCTGGACTAGATGGGCCGTTGGCCTGATCCAGCATGGCTCTTCTTATGTTCTTATGTCATGTTCTAAAAAGTATAAAGACGGCCTGCATCAAACCCGCCTCTTCCATCAAAACTCGCTGTCTTCCATGACAGTCACTTGCCCTGCTCAATGCCATATGCATATCAACAAAGGGGAGGAGTAGTTTAGCAAGCTGGAGATCAAAGGGACCACTCCACTGTATCAGCTCTCAAATAATGCTGTGCATCCTCCTGACTACAAACAGAAGAAGATCCATATATTTCTTTCTGGCTAAGGTTACGCAGAAGGGTAATCTTCCTTTCATTATGTGTAATTATCATCATTATGGGCAACTTGAAAGAATTTCAGCCATCGTAGTTATTTACGACTGCACATATGGGGCTGACGGTTATGGCAGGCGACCAAATTTACCGTAAAGCTGGCCAAGTTTGCTTTATTAATTCACGCTGCTACTCTATTATATATGCCTTTCAGAATTAGGCAGACTTCTAAAAGCTCATGAGATCAGGATGATTACAGCAATCTAGGAGCCAGAACACTCGGGGAGCCTGCCCAGACCTGCCGGGGGAGATGAATGGCGGTGCCACCAACAGGACAGGGCTGAAGCTGAAGGATCCAGAGGGCAAGAGGGGACTGGAGTAGACGTTTGTATGTATGGCTGCCTTCCCATACTGTCCAGTGCTAAGAGACTGAAATACTCGCTGTATGCACATTTAGTACAGAAATTCTGTGGTGTGATGTGGTATCAGGGACTTGAAAATCAACAGTGCAAAAACCAAGAGTATTTGAAATGTGGGTTCATAAGAAGATGCTACCTCAACGATCGAATCTCACAGTATGAACCGGCTCGGATGCTAAGGTCATCAGGAGAGGCCTTTCTCTACATCCCGCCACCTTCACAGGTGGAATCAAGCCAATGCCCAAGAATTCTCTGTTCTGCCTCAGCAGCAGCCATTCCCTTCAATTTCTCAACTTCTCACCATTTCTTTATGGCACCTACATTTATTTATTTATTTATTTATTTATTTATTTATTTATTTATTTATTTATTTATTTATTTATTTATTTCCTTGCTTGCTCATTCATTTCATATGGCATAACAGAATACAGCAGGCATGTCCAAACTTTGGCCCCCCAGATGCTTTGGACCGCAACTCCCACAGTCCTTTGTCACTGGCAATCTAAGCTTAGAATTCTGGCAGTTGCGGTCCAAAACATCAGGAGGGCCAAAGTTTGGACATGCCTGGAATATAGCACTACTGAGCAAGAGTTCACAAAAACTTCTGCCACCTCCTAGGATAAAAGAGGAGAGCCCTTGAGTTCACTGTAGGAAAGATGGGATATAAATTCAACAAATAAGTCTTTTATCTTTATTCAGAACCTTTATTGGCATACGAGCTATACAAAACAGTAAATATATATAGTATATTGAAGGATACCCAGAGGACGTTGTTAGAACTCGGTAGTAGTGTGTGGAAATCTAATGCAACGCCTCCGGATAATGAGATAGATGTATCTAGCATTATTACAGAAAGATCCTTATTCGTTCCCTTATCATTCTGACAAATAACTGAAAAGGAGAGAATTAATGAAAAGGATTCCTACGTAAGTCCAGGATTCCATGTCAACCGAGTTTTTAATGGGCTGTTTAGAGCTAGAACTATTGAATCGAGCTTCTCCATTCTGACAAACCCCGAAAGGCACCGGAATGAACACCGGAGAGAGTTGACCACCGCTTCCTCACCAGCCTCTTCCAAGAGAGCAAAGCCTTAGGAGAAAGGGAAGTAAATTAAAAATGCAATCTCAATGCCTTTCATCGTGTCTATTTTGTGCAGCACAACGGTTAACAATTAGATAATGGGGAGTTTGGCCAGGCTGGACTCTCTCGGAGGCACTTTTCGAGTGATATTTATAAAATGTGGAAACCTTTCAAGAGTTTCACCTTAAAGCCCTCGCCGACTGAAGGGGACCCGGCGCTCGCTTGCTCGCTCGCTCTCCTTGGGAACAAATCAAAGGACTCACTAGGGCCCCAGTAAGAGAGGGACCTTTGCTTCAAAAAGGCATCTCAAGCATTTCGGAGCTGGCGCTTTGATGAATAAGCCTTCCCCTCCAAGCAAAGAACCATGTCGCCTGCTACCGAGCCTTCCTCGGGATATTGCTGTGTTTGTTTTGTCTGCATGAGTTTTTCGGGTGTGTGTGTGTGTGTGTGTGTGTGTTTCGCGCCCTGTTAGCCAAAGGAGGGACCGAAGAAAAGAAAGACAACGGCCTGGAGTGGAGAGATGGGCGGGAGATGAGGAAGGAGAGAAATCTCTTCATTACATTTATACACCAAACTGTTTACACACTAACTTGCCTTGACCTTCTCTCGTGCCCCCATCCTGCCCCCCCCAGTCCTGAGCAACAGAAATTAAATTGATTTAGTCTATCAGAGCTCTGAATCTAAGTGATTAAAATTCTGCTACTTTAGGGTGGGGGGAAGCCACGCTGGTGCTGCATCGGAGAAATATGAGCCCTTGTCACCGGTTGTGATCTGAGCAGCGGCTGAGAAGGGACAAAGGGAAGGTATAAGGAACACCTTCCCTGCCCTTTCAGTAAGAGTGAGAGGGTTGTGTGGATACACTGTCTGCTATGGAGGTTTCAACATTTAGCAGCTCTTGGCATGGATGAGTAGAAACCACAGCATCACTGCGACTTCCCCGGCTTTCAATTCTGAGACTTTTAAGTTCACCTTGACTGGTACAGATAGGCTAAATTACAAACTGTTCTCTCTCCTCTTTGCAAACTTGTAACAGAAGAACAGATGGACAAGGCTGCCCACATCTCAAGAGGTTTATGAAGGACGGGTGAGACGTTTATTGAACTTCAGTTTTGGTAAGAATCTATTGGAATTCACCGTTATCTTCACGTGCAGGATGGAAATCACACAGGAAGTTCTTTCCTCTCATCCATGGCTTTTAAAATCTATATCCATGGTATCTAACCTTGGGCCCTATTATTGTTCTTGGACTTCAGTTCCCAGAAATCCTGGTCATCACAGATAGTGATAAAGACTTAACTTACTTACTTGATGTCTATACCGTCCATCTGACAAAAAGGCCACTCTGGGTGGTTTACAGCCAACAGCAACCTTCTGAGACTTTTAGCCCAATTTTTATATGAAACCTCCCTATCCCTCCTTTGTGCTGCATTGTGAGAGTTGGGTCCCCCCCCTTCCTGCACTGAAATGTTTACTCCATTTTGTGCAAAATACAGTATTTGTCTTAGTTATGTTGACACATGCACATACTCAGGAACACCTGAAGGACCACATCAGTACACAAAGTGAGGGCTTTCTCCTTCTTCTATGCAAGATCACATTCTCCTTGACTGAGGAAGACTTGTAGCTCGCCAGATCCACCTCCTGGGCATCACCAAAATGGGTTCTATGCTGCTTTTATACGCTCTTTCTGGTCATCGCTCAGCTTTTAATGCTGCAGTGCTTTTATAATCTGTGTTTTATATTTAAATACTCTCTGAGCCATTCTCTAACAAAGGACGAGCAGGATACACATCTCTAAATGCACACAAACGTACAGGTATAGGTCTGCCCAGATATCCACACAACACTGAACGTATTCCTCATATGTACATTTTGTTTGAAAGCAGTTCAGATCCCGCAGAAGGCAGTTTTCTGTGTTTCTGGCACAGGGAATGTCATGTTCCGTCCGGAAAATGGGTGGTATGAAAATACAACAAATAAATAAATAAATGTGTGTCGTGTTGTTACAGTCGTGACCAACTCTTCGTGATCCCATGTCCATGGAGTTTTCTTGGCAGGAATACTGGAGTGGTTTGCCAGTTCCTACTCCAGACGCCTACAGCACCTGATATTCCCTGGTGGTCTCCCATCCAAGTACTAACCAGGGCCGAACCTGTCTAGCTTCTGAAATCTGGCGAGATTTGATGTGTTTAGGGCATCTAGGCAGTTCAGAGAATATATGCCCCAACCTACACACACACGCACGCACGCACGCACGCACGCACGCACGCACGCGCACGCACACGCACACACGCACACACACACACACACACACACACACACACACACTTTCCACTTCTTTTTAGGCTGTCAACAAAAAAGTACATTCCATCTTCCATATTTACACATTTCTGAGATGCCTGGCACATTTCAGTAAAAAAAAGTGCAAAGAAAAATGTGTATACAATTATGTGGTACTCAATGGTGGAAGTACATTAAAATGTCTCTGTTGACAAAAGTGTGCATAGAAATTCACACATTAGGAAAAGATGTCAACCAAATTACCAAGTTTTGTGTATTTTTACAAAAAGCACTGATCCAACAAATTACCAAGGCAAAATGAAAATGTGGGAAGGATTATTAGAAACTGCATAGTAAAAGCGAATAATTTCTATATTTCTGACAAACATATCACTTCAAGAAGGATGGCGGAAATTTCTCCTCAAACACATAATCATGTTTATATACTGAGTATGCTTTCTAAGATAACAGAACCAACATGCATGTAAAGAAGGAAGTACCAGAAGCACCAGAATTAATCTTCTCACTTGATTATGCTGGCCCAACAGACTGTCTAGGTGATAATTTGAGGTGCTCTGGCCAGAACAGCCCATAAGTTGAAGCATCAGAGCCAGAAGTGGCAAGTTTGATTCCCCGCTGTGTTTCGCTGCAGATGAACCCATGTGTGTCAACATCCCAAAATTCTACAAAAATAAAGGAATGCAAATTGCTTATACCTAGAAATGGTAATCGTTTATACATAGACCAAGGGTTCCATAAGTAAGAAGCCAGTTGCCAGCATGTCCTAGTCATCATTGTGACAACATGTTGTTCACATCTCCAACAGCAGTTGTTACTTCCAAGCAGTTATGACCCACTGCTTGGCCCCAGAGGGAAAGATGTCACAAGGTTCCGTAGTCTATCGATGGCCACAATCCAACATCCTCTGGAAGTCTTTGACTATAACCACCATCGTTCCTGATCATAAGAGGTGTGCCACTAACAGGAGTAGTAATGCAAAACATGTGGAGGGTACAGATTGTGAAGATTCTGCTTTAGGTTGCCTAGAGCTTAGCAGAATGAGTTAACTGTCTAAGGATTTCAATTTCATAGTATTCATAACAATGCAAAAAAAAATTAAACAAGTTTTCCCCCCTTTCAGGGGAACAAGATTATCCTGTCATAGCACCAATGAGTAAGAGTAAAAAGCCTCCTTTGAAAAGTACACAATCAAACAGTTCAAATTAATTTAGGCCAATCCTTGAAATTTAAATTACTCAACAACTCAAGACAGGCTAGATTAGTCGTTGTTTGGACAGGACACTGAAATGGTAAAGAGCTATATAAGTAGTGTTATTATCACAAGCAGCTTGCCAAGCATTTTAAAAAAAAAAACAGCAATTATCTGGCAAGGAGCAACTTGGGGGAGAACAAAGATTTGAAGGCCTTTCCCTAGGTCCAAATACACTTTAACAGTTTCCAAAGACTCTCCCAATTAGCCATAGATGGTATAAGACCAGAGCTGCATCATCAACCCCTAGAGAAATTTTTAAAAGGCATGCAAAAGGGAAAGAAGAATTACCATATATACTCGAGTATAAGTCGACCCGAGTATAAGCCAGGGCCCCTAATTTAAACCCCCAAAACTGGGGAAATTTATTGACTCAAGTATAAGCCTAGGGTGGGAAATGCAGCAGGGCCTGGCAACTCCTCCTTTGTGAGCTGGGTGTGTGTGTGATGTTTAAAATGACTTTTAGCCACCGAGGCAAGTGCTTGAGTTAGTGGCTAAAAGTCATTTTAAACACTGTTTTAAAATGACTTTTTAAAAAGTCATTTTAAACATGGGGCGTCAGGAGAAGTGGCACACAATGTTTAAAATGACTTTTAGCCACTGACCCAAACTTGCCTCAGTGGCTACAAGTATTGACCCGCATATAAGCCAAGGACCCCTTTTTTCAGCCCAAAATTAGGGCTGAAAAACTAGGCTTATACTCAAGTATATACAGTACTTTTAACTCATTCCATCCGCAAACTAGAGAGTCCAAAGAAAGCTTCATTCCAATTTCTAGGGAGATCCTCTCTGTATGAAGGTTATCTTGTTTTTTTTCCCCAGTTCCAAACTGCTTGTTCATTGGGAAACTCAACCAAGGAAGGATAGGTGGCAATATAGGCCTCAATCTGCTGTTCCTAGCTATTGCAGGCTTGTAGAAAGAATGAGTGATTCAGTACATAGGTAAGTAAATTCCATAAATTCAGTGACTTGACTCGACTTGGGACAACTGGATTTAGTCCAGCCTAACTGGTTTAAGATCATCCCTTGAACTTCATGGCTCAGTGGGACTTGGAACCCTGATCTCTGGGCTTTTTAACTCATTTGTTTACCGAACATCTTAAATCAGAAAGAGGAACATGTGGGCCATCAAATGTCATTGGATTGCTCCTCTTATTTTAGTGATAAGTGATTTACTTTACAAGTGCAAACTGGTAAGGGGTGACATAACTCCTTTTAATTTTTAAATTAAACCGTGGCCTTACTAAATGGTGGAGGAGCAATACCACATGGTTCAAGTGCTGGCTTGTGTTACGCCACTTGGGAAAGTACCAATAAAATTTCTAATAGGCTTAAAGTAACTATTAGGCTGACTTTCAAAACACATTCGAGAAATGAATTAAGTTTCTGAAAACATAACTAAAGTGGTAGGTCATTAATGGGGATGGGCTTGAAGCTACAGCTAATATTATATTATTCTGGGGTATTCTGGTAGTGCCCCAAACCTGGCACTACATATCATCTCTAGTTATGTCAGACTCAGGATGCCAGACCAAGTATTAAAACACTCAAAAGTGGAATTCACATGGAGGCTTCTTGTGAAGTCTGTTGTTAAACCCAAGAATTGGCACTTTGAGAAACTAAAATAAAACATCAATTAAAGACATGCTCTCTCTTTCTGGGTCTGTATTTGTCTCCCATGATTGGAGCACAAGCCACCAGTGAGAAGTTAGTTCAGAGACATGGGCTGAGCTTAAAAATGTACAAATGCACAAACCCACCTAAAATCCCCCATCTCAAATACACCCAGAGGTATGCAACAAGAACAAATTTCTATGGAAGCCTTGATACGACTACCTTTTTACGATCCCAAGGAGAAACGGAAGGGTTAATTTTACTCTTTGGTAATTTGCACGGTAAGGTGCATGCAAGAAAAAAATAGAACATTAACAAGAACAAAACAGAAATAATTATATCGCCTCTCGCTGCCCCTGATGCAGTTAAGATTAAGGCAGTCAGGATGGCTTCATTGTGCTTAACCGATGGAAAGAAAAACAACTGTCTCCTAATAATAGCAGGGCTGCAGAAAAGGTAGGAAGAGATGAATGGAAGGCGCACTTTAAAAGGAATCATTGTGGACCTGATGCTTCCCACCCACCCCACACACACACACTCCACCACCACCACCAGATTCCTTCTGCAGAGGGACCACCAGCATCCTGGGGAAGGCATGACCTTCAGCATATGTGTCACAAGGTCACCTCAATGGTGGGAACGAGCGCTCTTCCTCCGAAAGGAGCGACTCAGCCTGACAACATCTCAGGCATGACTGATAGTCAGGAACTCACTGCATAAAAGACAAGGTCAAATTCCTAAGTGTCAGAAACACGACGCTACCCTCACCCGTCACCCCCCAACACACACACACACACACACACACACACACACACACACACACACACACACACACACACACACACACGGGGGAGGGGGGGAGAGAAGTGACCTCCTGGTTGCGTTGATTCACTTTGCATTCACGATCACAGAGCACTTAATCTCCTTTTCCTTTGACACGATCGACTCTTCGGGAGCCGGCCAAAAAGGAGGGGCCGACGGAGACCCATCAGAGTAAATGAATCCAGATTTTATGAACTGCTGGCAGCCAAACGCTCCCAACAGCATGGCCTATTATTAGCCCACTTGCATTACGTGGAAAATGTTTCTTAAACTGCCAAGAGAAATAAACAGGGGGGAAAAGAACACTGGAGTTAAAGGGGGGGGGGGGCCCTGCTTAGCATTCACACACAGCAGCAGCAATCCATAGTTACGCAGAAAGCAAAAGGAGCAAATACATTAGATCGCCTAAGATTCTACAACCTTCCTCCTCTTGACATGAAAGCTTATGACGCCCTTTCTACCACGTGCTGGGGTCTCAATATGAAACTGAAAACATTTTCTGTCCAGTTTGCATCCTGCTCCATTGATCAAATGAATGTATATCAAAAAGAGTTGCCATTTCACTCAAAGTGTAATCCTTTTATGTTCAGATAAACAGCCAGCTGAAGGTCCATCCCCAAAAGTGACATAATCCTGCCTTCAATATGAGGTGTACACAACATTTTCTAAAAACCAGATGACAATGATGACAATGATAATGATAATGATAATGATAATGATAATGATGATGATGATGATGATGATGATGATGATGATGATGATGATGATAATAATAATAATAATAATAATAATAATAATAATAATAATAATAAGAAGAAGAAGAAGAAGAAGAAGAAGAAGAAGAAGAAGAAGAAGAA
>JAHTLZ010000038.1:7495970-7506520 GCA_023846285.1 Phrynocephalus versicolor | reverse complement strand
AGAAGAAGAAGAAGAAGAAGAAGAAGAAGAAGAAGAAGAAGAAGAAGTCCATTTTGTTTTCTTTCTGTTGAACAAATCAGAAGTGACCTTCCAGTCACTTCCAGGTTCAGTTATAGGTGCTTTACATGGAAATTCCCAGGGTATCTATTATGTGCTGGCACGGAGGTATAATGTGCAGTTCAGTCCTCTGAGTACAGCCCAAATTGCTCTAAGTCAGGTCCATCTCCTTCCTAATGAATATCCTGTTGCTCACCCTCTTCTCTGTTATTCATAGCTAGTATGGATCGGGGGGGGGGGGGTTATTTTACTACTGGCATTATTTAACAAAATGCTGAATGATATTTTTCTGTACCTCCATGGCTAGCTTTTAACAGGATCTTAAGACTGTTATATTTTGGTGAATACTGTATTCATTAAATTAAGAGTCCCTGAACAAAAATGTTTTAATCTGCAATTCCCGGTGTGTGTTTTATTTTATCTCTTGCTGGTTCTGTTTCTATAATTGCAATTCAACTTATTTAATCACCATCATCATCACCACCACCACCATCATCTTAGAACTACACAGTTGATTTATCTTATTACTTCTAAAATTCTGCCTGTTTTGTTGAGTCTGAGCCCCGTGAAGCAAGGAGGACAGAAAAGCTGTTCAGAGGGAACCTGTGCTTCCACGTCTCTCACACAAAACATTAACAAGAATCTCCTCCAAGTAGTTAAGCAGGTATTATACCACACACACAAGGTGTTCCTATTCTCTGCCAGCTCGCCTCTGACAAAAGGCACTCTCTGTGTTCCACGCAAACACTTGACAAGGCTTTGTGCGCTTGTTTAGAAGAAACAAGCAGGGCAGCAGTGAGGGTTCGTCATCCCACAGTGTTAATCAGAAACACAAAGGAGGTTGGTCCCCTTCCAAGAGAATACCACTCGGTGGTGCAGAACAGTTAAGTATCCCTTCTCTTCCAGAGGGTGACTTCACCTGGTGAACAATGTGTCTATAAATATATGCACAAACACATGGGCACTTCTGCTAGCTCCGCTTTGCATTCTCATCAAGCCTCTCCTGAGAGAGTGCCGAGTCACAGGAACGACCAGCTGGGACACCGCAATGATTGCCCCTGCAGGAGAGGTATATACTGTACTGTGAAGAAGAAGAAGAGGAGGAGGAGGAGGAGGAGGAGGAGGAGGAGGAGGAGGAGAAGAAGAAGAAGAAGAAGAAGAAGAAGAAGCACTGATCCATTCCTATATTTAAGAGGGCAGGCCCCTTCCTCAAAAATCATTTACCCTAGTATTTTTAAAATGTGCTGCTTGTTTTGATTTGAAGGGGCATTATGTCTCTACTATTGTAATTCACACAAACATGCAGTGGATGATGCATGCTGTAAACAAATACCAGCAAGCAAGCAAAGAAAGCTACAGCTGACTCCAGAGCTGGGAATTTGTACTTTAAATAAATAAATAATATATAACAGGGCCCAGGAAAATGTGAAGGGTAATGAGACTGGCCAATGCCCAAGAGCCCCCCCTCCTCCATGTATTATAATGCAGAAATCATGTCACTGGCTCTCTGGATCAATATCTATTTATGGACTGAGAAATTACATGTATGGTGACCTCGCCATCAGTGACACATTCTTCAGCCGCATCTGAGTCACCCAAGGGCCTATAAGCAAGCTTCTAAAAATAAATCCCTGTTTACTAGAGTTGAAACTCAGGCACTTCAGCAAAATGCCCACATTCAAATAATTACGAAATAACAACAAGCCCCAAGTAACTAAGACCTAAAAGTGAAGTGTTGATATATTACAGAGAAGGGCCTATTAGGCGGCTGGAGATTTCTACTGCAGTTTTCATACAATACAAATCTAAAACAAACAACCCCGTAGTTATTAAGAGAGACACGTATATTCTTCATGGCCATTAGCACCATCACCGAAACCCCTCTTCTCCAAAGGAGAGTTCCCAGTGAGTCCTTTCCGATTTTCAGGTTGCAAAAATATACACACATATAACCATGGGTCACAAGGATCATTCACAGGAGGGGATGGAAGTAATTGCTCAGAAAGTGGTGTTAAACAAAGGGTTGAAACCACAGAATTGCTGAAGAGGGAACATTAAAAATGTCAGCATGGATGAAAGACATGCACCAGCGTTTACTGTCGACAAGCTACTGGTCTGCAGATGTCTTAACGGGGACTTGGCTAATAGGATCGACATTACCGTTTTTGATATAAATTATACCTTGGAAGCAAACAAAACAAAAAAATGTGCCCAGAAGCGGAACAAGTTCAAACTACGCTTTTATAGGAAAAGTCTCCAGTCGAGCATCATCGCCAGAGTAACAAGTGATAAGATTGCCAAAACTAAACAAACATCTGTGAGATGAATTCATCTCCAAGGGGGAAGCCAACAGCTTGTTATCATTAAAGAGGCGACGCTTTCTCTGCGTTTGAACTGCAGGCCCCTTGTTATGGCTTTTGGAGGAGCAATTGAACCAGATGTTGGCAGCTATTTTCAGATGAACGGGAGGCACTTGCTATGCAGGGTGGAGGACTTCATCACCCATTGTTTAGTGACCATTCTGAAAAGGGCGATGTTAGTTCACCATATAAAAGGCAAAATAAAATAGTCACTCCCCAACCTCTATGGCTCCAAGTACAGTAATCTGCTCATCCTTCCTGGTCATGTGGTATTAAAGCAGGGGTCGACAACTGAGGCCCTCCTGATGTTTCTGATCTAGAACGCCCATCCTCTCTAGCCAATCCAGCTTATGATGGAGTGTGAAAGTTGCCATCCAAAACATCTGGAAGGCCAGAGGGGCCTACCCGATTTGAGAGAAAGCAATTGGTTCAAGCTAAGGCCATTCCTCTTCCGAACACACAAAGTCTGTTAATCTTCCTGATCAATGCTGAGCGGATTGATTCTTCCCAGATGTTCTAAAAGAGGTAGTGTTGTGTCGTTACAGTTGTGACCGACTCTTCGTGACCCCACGTCCATGGAGTTTTCTTGGCAGGAATACTGCAGTGGCTTGCCAGTTCCTACTCCAGGTGCCTACAGCACCTGATATTCCCTGGTGGTCTCCCATCCAAGTATTAACCAGAGCCGACCCTGCTTAGCTTCCGAAATCAGGTGAGATCGGATATGCTTAGGGCACCTAGGCAGGCTTCTAAAAGAGGAGAAAGCTCCAAATTTCTTCAGGGTTATAGTAGACATGAAATCTGGTAGCAACTTAGATCAACTACTGCTTTTTTGTTTTCCTGCTATCTCGAAAAGACCTGATGACCCAGAAACAAATGAGACCCCATCAGGGTAATTAAAACCATACCCACACAGTTCAATGAAACACTTTTCATGGCAAAATAATTTTACAGATATTTTCATGTCAGGAAGAACATTCAAAATTCACTCTATAATTGGCTTCAGGAGCTACTGGGCTTCTCAGCTTGCTACTAGGACAGAAAATACACTGAAGACCCATTTGTTTCAAGGGGGGGGGGTCCTCGCTTAGGTTGAAAGAGATCCTACTGAATCATGTCCTTTATTGTGTCATCAGCAACCGCTGCAAGAAGATGAATAACAAATGTCCTTTCATTGTTTGTTATTTACGAAAGAAAACAACATTTAACCCTTCAGCAGATTCTGTCGCATGGGGGAAATCTAGTGTTCCCCTCTAGCAAAAGACACAACCCCATTAGGTCTAGCGTCCCAAGATCAAAGGGTTTTATAAGGTCTACTTTTAAAATAAACATCATGTTTTGTCAGAAAAAAATCATGATGTTCACAGCGCCGGCACAGCTTTGTAATCAAAGGCCTGCCAGCAAGATCGACTTCCCCTCCCCTCGACATTATTATTTCACCCGTGTAGCATCAGTTTCAAACACCAGGACACAGTATAAAACAATTATTGCAAATCTTTAGCTCCCAGCAATGGAAGACACTGCACTACACTTTAAATAACGCGAAAGCAAGATACGTCGGGCTTAAGCTTCTAGGGTTCAGAGAGTCTTCTATGGGGGTTGTTTAAAGTTACCAATACAATTCTGATCAGATTCTTCCCTGATATTTTAACAGATATTGCAGCATGCAATTCTGATGGTGTACCTTCCTGATCAGAACCCAGAAAAGGCCAGTCAGTCAGAAAATAGCCATAAGATAGCGTCTCTGTCTTGATTTAGGGTGGGAGGTGGATAGGAAGGAGGGGGGAGTCTGAGGCAGCCCTTCTGGAAATATCAAGGTTATCATTCTGACCTCTAAAACAAGTACTGTATATCTAGAATAGCCAGGAGCATGAATGAAGGACATGGAGGCCTCCGTATGTTCATGGACTGCAAGTCTCCACACTGGTCGCTTGAGCTCACAACAGGAGTATCACCTACTACACCATGCAATTCTAGCAGTCTGAGGTCACTTTAACTCTTGTGATCACACCTTGCACAATCCGTAGATCGGTACTTGAAATTCTCTTCCAGAGAGTTCAGATGCATCTCCTTGGAACTTGTTGATGTGTTCTGTGCCATCAAGTTGGATCTGACTTCTTGCCACCCTGATGGGGCTTTCAAGGTAAGATACTTAAGGAACTGTTTTACCAGCTCCACTCCCCCATGGAGTTTCCACGGCCAAGTCAAGATTTGAACCTGGTTTCCCAAAGTCCTAATGCCTCAATCCACCTGCCACAACTTGAATTTACCATACTTCAATAGAATGGAAACATGATAGTTAAAGTGGTCTCAAACTGCTATCACTGTCTATTGCCACAATGCAGGCTCTCATGTCCTTCTCTTACCCACCCACCCCCCACACACAGGGGCAGAGGAGACAGGAAACTGGCCCACAAGCAAACTGGCATATGTGGCTGTTCTGGAGGAAGAGATGCAAATGGGACCACCAGCCTCCAGTAGACCTCTGGTCAGAGCCAAGGAGGAGCAGAGCCTTCCATTCCTGTATAAATGCCCAGGCCGAGTCGAATCCCTGCTAAACCAACCGTTTCTAAACCCCAGTGCAAAGCCAGAATGAACAGAGGAAACAGGCTGGACTTGGGGGGCCAGATACCTGAATGGCGAGAAAGCCTTCGTCTCATTCAGGATCACAGAACCTAGATCCTTAAAAAGGATCAGCGGTATTTCATGTGTCTACTGGCAGGTGCTGATTACGGAAGTTGGAAATAGAAAGCTCAGAGGCAGCATCCTTTTTAATCCAGAGACAGTGTGCAAGAGCACTAGGAGAGTATGCCCTGGACATGGGCTCCCCAGAAACAGGGCACTTGCATCGTTGGGTCAAATCCGCCAAAGGTCCTTCTTACTGTATCCCAGGGTGGCAGATGGATGGAGGGGGACTGGGAGAGGCAGGACCACCATATGTCTCACTCTTACTCTTACAAGGCTCAGGTCCAGATCTGAGCCAATAACGTCTCGGTTCCTCCTACGCGATCCAAGCACCAAATTTTCTACCCTGCTTCTCTATCAAAGAGGGGGTGGAGGAACAAAGGGTACCCAGGGCGTACAGGAAAAGGATCGATTTAATGCTTGTTTTGCTAGAATGTAACAGAATCTACTGTGTGCCCATTAACCCCACCCCTGGCTCATCGGAAGCATTTCTCATGTGATGGTAACTCTCGGACAATCTATACCCTCTCTGAAAGTCACAACAAACGAGATCTCCATGAGTCATTGGAACCCAGCCGCACCATTAATTGCCATTTAACCCAAATATAACTCCAAGAAAGGTCACAAGCTTTAGTACACCACGTGCTTCTGGACTAGTTTCAGATTAAGAGATAGCTAATCCGCCTTCTGTTTAGATTACCTAAATAGGTTTTCTACCTGAGCTATTCTGTCCTTGTCCCCATTTCGGTGGACTGATTTTTTTTTTTTTAAGCACAGAAAGAATCTATGCAAAATATACAGGGTTATATATGCATTTTTTTCCTCATGGTGCAAATTCAGCTCCAGAACTTGGAAGGCACTTGTGCTAAGTGATCTGCAGCACAGCTCTCTCCTTGTCTTGAAATCTTTAGATTATGATGCACAACAAGACATCCTAGAAAAGCCACCCAAGACATAGCAGTGTATAACTGTCAATCAAGTAAACTGTGTTTGTGTAATACCTGTGTCCACCTTTCAGTCCTCTCTCTACCTTCTTCTCTTACACACAAAATACCAGGCACCATTTAATGGATGCCACCTTCCCCGCTTTCTGGTCTTCTGGTGTGCATCAACTTGTACTCATTGTCTACAGATACGTTTTTGAAAACCTCTCAAAGGGAAAGTTAATCTACACTGGATGACACCAGAACACACTGCTACCAAGTTCACTTCCACACAGCTGACGTCAGAGCTCTGACATGTAACAAAATGTTCAAAAAACGGTGTGTGTATTGTGTCGTGACAACGACTCTTCGTGACCCCATGTCCATGGAGTTTTCTTGGCAGGAATATTAGAATGGTTTGCCAGTTCCTACTCCAGGCGCCTACAGCACCTGGTATTCCCTGGTGGTCTCCCATCCAAGTACTAACCGGTGCCGACCCTGCTTAGCTTCCGAAATCAGGCAAGATCGGATGTGCTGAGGGCATCTAGGCCTTAATATGCTTTGCTTTCTCACCATTTCACATACATTTTGGTAACTTGGGTGAGCCCACAAACTTCCCTGCAAGTGTATGCATTCTGTGCACTTTGTAGATACTGCTTTTTCCTTTTTACTTTTCAGGTCCACTTTTCTCCAGCTCTGCTGAAGGGCCTTAAGAAAAAAGAGGAAATAATGGGGGGGAAACTTGCATTATAGGGTAAGGGTTGGCAAGCTGAGACCTTCTTTTGCCGATAGCTTCGTTGTCTGAACAGAACTGGAGGTTTCCAAGTTGCAAAGACGGGGGTGTGTGTCATTTTGTTCTATGTAACCCTCGTGAACTACAACTTGTCCCAAGAGCCCGACAAGGAAACCAGAAAGGCATAAAACTGCAACAATACAACAGATATTGAACGGGAAATGGTATTTCTGAGAGTCTAACAAGTCCCCAAAAACGGAGTGGAAGTGGAGGGGGGGGGGGCGATGTGCAACACGACCAAACCACCAGAGACGAAATAACATTTGCAACTGCCTAAAAGCCTTCTAGCCTCAGACAATAGCACCACCTGTATATCTAGAAAGGCGCTTGACGAGGTCATAAGTGACCGATTTATAGCCATTTGCTTGCATGTACAAAAAAGGTGTCATTACACCTATTTCCCACAATATAGCACTTTCCTCTACACCCCCTCTTTGCAGCCCAGGAACACTCGTCTCTCTCGGATATTTCAAACATTTCCACTCTTTGGACTCTTCGGGCCCCAAATTGTTTTAAAAAAAAAAATAAGGAAAGATGAAGTAGTAACAAGCACTTTACTTAGGAAGTTAACATTATTCTTCCGTTGGTAAAGCGTCAAGAACATATTGCAGCATTATTCCACGCGGTGCGTTATCTGGCGAAATTTGTCTTCCCCTCTTTCTTCTAGAGAAGCCCATAAAGCATTATTTAAAAAAAAAGAAAGCTGTGAATATCTGAGTTTCAATTAATAGTCAAGGAAATTTACAATTCCACAGGTGTTCCGGGACTACAATTCACATCATCCACAACCACTAAAACCATTGGCCAGGGTTGATGGCCGGTTCACTCCAAGGATCTCGGGACCAGAGTTCCTCGATCTTGTTCAGGCATGTACGGAGGGAGTAAAACCAAACAGAAGCCAAACTCAGTTATTTTATATATGATGTACAACTACTCACCTATCCTAACAAGTACAGGAGAACGTTATAAGATCTGCCTGGACTTCATCCAGTGAAGAGCCATTTCTGGATTGAACCAAAGCCCTACCTAGCCCAGCCTCCTGCTTGCCAGGGGGGCAAGCTAAAAGTAGGACATGATTACCACGACATGCTTGCACTTGTGTGCCCTCGCAACTGATAGCCTGCAGTAGACAGTCTACATCAGGACTAATATTTATTTATTTATTTATTTATTTATTTATTTATTTATTTATTTATTTATTATTTTTACAACTTATATGCCGCCCACTACCCAAAGGTGTCTGGGCGGCTGACAATCGAAAGAATTAAAACAGTTAAAACAAAACAAAAAATCAATAAATAGTTAAAACAATAATAAAAATATTACACTAAACTCATTACACTAAAATTGCCATTAGAGGACCCACAATCTATGTTGTATAAATTAAAAATAACTTCTGGAACAGGAAGGATTTTACCTGGCACCGAAATGTCATCAATGTTGGCGCCAAGCAGATCTCACTCGGGAGGGCATTCCATAGCTTGGGAGCAGCTGCCGAGAAGGCCCTGTGTCTACAAGCCATCCCTCTCACCTCCTTGAGGGATGGCTCTTTCAAGAGGGCCCCCTGGCTTGATCTTAATTGCCGGGTAGGTTCATATGGAAGGAGGCGGTCCTTCAAGGATCTAGGTCCTAATAGCCACTGTCAGTCTTATTTTCCAATAATGTCTCATACCCTTTAAAACTGTTCAAGTGGGTGGGCACCACCCCGTTTTGAACTCATCGTTTTACTAGGCCCTGGATAAAAAAGGGCTTCCTTTACTCTGTCTTGAACCTTCTCCCATCAGGCTTTACAATATGATTCCAGGGTTCTGGTCTTCGAAAAGAAAACTCCTCCTCAGCCACTCTCTCCCCAGCATGTGCCATCCTTGGGAATGTACCCGACTCTTTCCCCCAGGATGCCTCTCAAGTACACTGGCTGGAGACCACCATGGAAGAAGGAATGAAACCATTGTTCTATACCAGTGGTTCTCAACCTGTGGGTCCGGTCCCCAGATGTACCTGGACTGCAACTCCCAGAAGTCTTCATCACTAGCTGAGCTGGCCAGGATTTCTGGGAGTTGCAGTCCAGGAACATCTGGGGTCCCACAGGTTGAGAACCACTGTTCTATACACTTCTGTTGTGTTATCCCGTACTTGATTTCTCTCTTCCCCACTCCACAAAGTCAGAAACGCTGAAACATATGTCTCAGTTTTGCTCTCCAGGGAGCTGCCACAGCCCCTTGGTAATTCCAAGTCCCCTCTGCCACTCCAACCCTTCCTAGGATATTCCTACCTCTACTTCCAGTCCATATTTGTTAGCATTAAAAACAGAGTGAACGGGGTCAGAAGTCCTGTTTGGTTACATGCTCTAAATTCTAAAAACAAACTATCCACCTTCTTTGAGGAGCTGCTACTCTCAGGCACCTCTCTGACTCTCATCATCTCAAGATGACCTTCAAGTACACCATGGTGGGTGGAGAGCATTAAGAGCCTCGTGGCGCAGTGGTTAAATGCCTGTCCTGCCGGTAAAACTGTGCTCACCACCTGGGGTTCAATCCCAGGTAGCAGGCTCAAGGTTGAGTCAGCCTTCCATCCTTCTGAGGTCGGTAAAATGAGTACCCAGCTTGCTGGGGGAGGGGGGGGCAATGTGTGTAGCCTGCATTACTGTAATTAAAAACTGTAAACCGCCCAGAGACTACTTGAAGTGGTATGGGGCAGTATATAGGCAGAACACTTTGCTAACAGAGAAAAGAATAAAACAAGGCTCTGAAAGGTGGTTTGTGGTGTTGTGTTGTGTTTTTGTTTGTTTGTTTTTGGAGTCTAACACCCACAAGTCCCTTGCCACCATGGCTGGGGAAAGGGGCACTGGTGATAGACAGGATTGCCTTGAGATCATTCCGAAATATTCAGTATAAACATTACCTCCTAAAGTTTATTGGGACGAATTATATTCCAAAAAAGGTTGCTCTCCAAAAGTGCAATTGGGAAATGTTTACATTTCTTATCTGAGAAAAGTGGAATGATAAGAGACACCATTTATTGTCTCAAGACGGCTTTTGTAAACATTGGCACAAAACAGTAAGAAAAACCCCACCCACACATTTTTTCCTGTGGCGAATTAAAATCTTTTGGGTACTCTAGATACTACATACCCAAATTATGAAGTAAACCTGACTGACCTTCATCATTAACAGAAGATGAAATCTGAAAAAGGAAAAGAACATTTTGAAATAGATTTGTATTCAAAAACAAACCTCAGAGTACTCTACTAACTAAAAATATTCATTTGTAGCAGAGGAAACATACCAGCTCTGAGCTAAAGCTTGGTTCAATAACCCATCACTACTATAAGGATCAAGCTCTTCTAACATCAGGATGGAGCCAACATCTGGAAGGTGTATTTTCCAGTCCTCCTAAAATGAACTCATGGAGAGAATGAATGCCTTCTTTTCTTATGCTAATAATCCTATTATAATGGCGTCTTCCAAGGCCCTGGGAGCCTCAGGGAAAAATTAACCTTTGGAGTGTTTTAATACTCCAATGGATCATTAACTTATTCAAACCCAGCCGAGATCTCCTGTCTGGATGGGATGGTATTTCCATAGCTGCCAAAGGAGGTGGCCTAAAGAACGGCAAGTTCTTCTCACATTTTTTCTGACATTTGTCAAGAGCCAAAGCCTTGGAGGTTTGCTGTGTGCCGTTAAGAAATACACACACACACACACACACACACACACACACACACACACACACACA
>JAHTLZ010000038.1:7477135-7495960 GCA_023846285.1 Phrynocephalus versicolor | reverse complement strand
ACACACACACACACACACACACACACACACACACACACACACACACACAACTAGAATCGCTGGGCTCAGCAGGCCATGGCTGGCTTCTTAACGCTTTATTCAAATGTGTGATGGATTAAAAATATTAACAACAGGCGAGTACATCTTTATTTTCTTTGGAGAGTACGTATGGCATTTAGTTCCACTATTCTTGCAACATAAAACCTAGGGTACATTCAGACACACCTAAAGCAATAGCCAAAAAAAATTATCCTTATTTTTTGTCCTTTATTAATCTAGATTTCAGGCCACCGGGGAAACTCTTTCTTAACCTGGCTATCCATATGCCCTCGCTTCCCATCCCATGGTGCATGAGTTTATTCTGCATTCATTTTAACCCAGTTAACTTGCTTTCGCTTCCTTCCCTCTTGGTCTGTCAGCAGGGGCTTCTTAGTCAGAAATCAATCAGGGTTATTCCTGTCTGGGAAAGGGAAATCAGTGGCTAACCCCTTCTTCTTGGCACAGAGCAACATAAAATGGAAGTCATTTGCTGCTGGAAAAAGCCTCTGTATTTCTGCCTGGAAGGACAGAAGTATCTAGGTACAAGCTCTCTAGAAAGCTCAAGTGAAACTACCTACTGGTCAAGTAAATAAATTACGGAACAGGAGAACTGGGATCAAGTCCCACAGTAGCCAACTACCTTGTGCTGTGGCTAAGGACCAAACAAAGACAGGGATGGAGAGTGGAATAACAATCTATTTAATGAAATAATTTGACCTTAACACATTGCAAGGAAGCACAAGGAGAACACACGTACAGGAATGCCTTGCTTTGCAAGCGCCTTGGCTTATGAGTGTTTTGCAAGATGAGCAACCATCTCTGATCAATTTTGTCTTGATCAATGAGCAATGTCTTGCAATACGAGCAGTGGAGCAGGACACATGATCACAAGTGAGCCAACAGTGTCTCCCTCCCTCCCTGTTGGACTGTGTGGGATTGTCTAGAACATTCCCTCTTAGGCAAGCCTCCAAAGCAGGGGGAGGGGAGAAGAATGGAGGTTCCCCTTGCAACAGCCAGCAATGTTTTCAATGGGGAGTTCAGGTTAGGGTTTTGTTTTCTTTATAATTTTATTTTATTTTATTTTATTTTTCAACATCCTTTCCTATTTTTCCCAAACCATTTCTAGTAATGGGGCAGCTGGGTTAAGTGTGTGTCTAGGGCAACAAACTGCACTTTATTTTTTGTCATATTAAAAACACAGAGTAAAATCCCATTGTTAGTCCCAAGCAGAGCAGATCCCGCAGCCAGGGACCTAAACCGTGGTGTGGACATGGACTTCTAGTCAACATCTTTTGTTAGTTCTGACATTTTTAGCATATAATATGTAGTCCATGGGGCCCCAGAATGAATAATCTGAGTTTCCATTATTATGTATGGGGGAAATTTGCTTTGATATAAGAGTGTTTTGGTTTACAAGTATGTTTCCAGAACAAATTATGCTCATAAACCAAGATATTACTGTACCCCCCCATTAATGGTTTCCACATGTTTAACTGAGTATTGAATAGCATCCCAAAGTTGGGTCTCCCATATTCCTTGCTCACCGGAACAGAAAGACAACCCCTCCTCCTAAAACACAGACACACACCAAGACAGACATTGAAATACTTTTTATGTTTGAGGATCATTTTTAATGAAAGTAGACATGTGATGAACGTACCATGCCTTGTTTGCCTGGCTGCTTATCAGGGGAGTGTCTGAAATCTCTGAAGATGACAGAAATGCTAAACTAAGCTTTAACATGCTCAAGCGGTTGTATTTTGATCTTTTGAGTAATAATTGCATGACATGCATCACACTTTTTTTCCAAACAGAGGGCAAAAATTATATATTCCTGTACTAAATTGTCATGTGGCATAAATCCCTACCTTCTACTCTCCAACTCTGTGAGAGATCCAGCAGCCGCAACGCACCTGTTACACTGACACTGCCCTTCTTATGTATTATGGAAAACAATACTATCCGCCTTGCAAATGAGAAGGGCACAGCTGCAAAAATTAGGCACAACTGCTCTGTAAGAAGACTTGGCAGGCATGGAGCAAAACCACCAAGGACTCCACAGACCTGGGACCCAGCAACATGACTGGTGGGCAAAGGTTAACCTTTGTGCACCACAAATGCCATTTGAAAACTAAATGTCCTGGTATACTGTCTCGGTGCATGAAATCATCAAACCCTGGCATCCAATTCAAAGAGAAAAAGTTAGCATTTCACAAAGGTGGCTGCATCTTGACACAAACCCAGAAGGACGTGGGAAACAGGGCAGCGGAGGTATATAAAGGTCTGATTGTAGCAGCCCACTGGATTGGAAATGACTCGTAAGCCTAATGAAACAAAACTTTTGGCAGTAAAAGAGAATGAAAGGAATGAGACAATAAAAAGACAGGAACAAAGGGAGCAGAGTTGTTTCAGCTTAGCAAAATAAGCTCACTTTGTTGTTGGGAAAAGCCAAAGCGGATTAGGATAAACCAGTGACTAAGCATAAGTCTTCCCAACTAATTACACCGCTCACCATATAAAGTATAAATTGCAAGTCTCCCGAATACGGACTGAGTTACTTTCAGAGGAGTTCTGGAAATCAAGGGGTACCTACTAAACCGAGTGGCCGGGAATCGGGGGAAGGGGAGGGGATAGCAATCGCTTTTATTAACAGCAGCTTACGGCTTTAAAAAGACGCTGAACATTCATGTTACAGAAGAAGTGTGTTAACAGTAATCTACTTGAAAGTTTAATCAAGTTTTAAGAGGATGGAGGCTTTTTATTAAATGCAGAGTCTCCCCCCTTCTCTCTCTCAAACACACAGAGAGGCACTCATTCATTGAAGGACTGAGTGCTTCTATGTACTCTAATCGCTGTATGGATGCGTGCGTGGAAAAGGACAGAACAATCGGGGATTCCCCCAATTCATTTCCTGACCTTCCATAACTTAGATATATATCTGGCTTATCTAAAAACTGAAAGAACTGGAACAATCCTATTGAAGTCCATATAATTACTTGGGTTACTTAGATCACATGGGAGATTAAGTGTGTTCCCATTTCATACCACGGCAATTTCACTTCCAGACATGAAGAGCATCCTGTGTGAAAAGGGACAAGTAATAAATGCAATGAATAAATGTACAGAGAGGCTTAAGGCAGAGAGCTCCAAGAAAGGCAAGAGATAATGTCCATACGAAGGACAAAGGACACTCCTTCAAAGATGAGGATGTACACATATTAGACAGGGAAGATAGATAATTTGAGAGAGGGGTCAGGGAAGCCATTCATGTGTGCACTGAAAACCCCTCTCTCTCTACAGAGGTGGGGAACTCAGACACAATCTGTCTATTGCTTATCAAGCAGCCCTTTCACCAATCCCCAGACAAATCAGAAGCATTTCACACCTCCACCAGCAAGGCCATAGCTAATGACCCATACTTAATGCGTGTTGGGAAAGGTTGGATAAGCAGGACTTTCGCCCACCTTAGGCCATTGTCCACCTAACAAACCTATTGAGGTCACTGTCCAACTTATATAGCCTATTCAGACCTGGTTGATGTGAAATGAAGATGAACTATAAAATGGAGGACTCGCCACTAACTTTCCTCAGACTGACAAAGCTGCCTGGATGAGTAGCCAAAAGTTTCGATCTTTCAAGAAAAGAAGTCCAGTTGCCATGACTCAACTTCCAGATAAACTCACCGGGATGACCGAGAATCTTCATAGATGTATCTTAGACGAGTCCTCCGCTTAAGGATGCCAATCCAGATGGTTCCAGTGGAAGGTGCATATTAACTGAGATCAAAACCAAGGCCAACAAATCTATTTTATAGTCTAATCCTGCAGCCGGCTCCCTGTGCTTTAATGGACAACAAGTAGGATCTGCTAAAAATGACTACAGTGTGGAATGCTTATGCTGGGCATTCCATCCAACCCTTCCTTTAGCATACTCCATTCCATTGACTTTGGCAGTTTTGTGGCAGGTTTCCCCCTCCCAGTCAGCCAACACCATATGTCCACTGAAAGTGCTCAAGACCCCATCCGGTTGTTTTGGGGATGGGTTTCAGGTTTTCCAAAGCCTGACAATACCTTGTATTTATATGTGGATGACGCTGCTTTGTCTTATTAACACCTACCACTCACCTAGATGGTGGCTGAGGATCATGTACAGAGAACACAGAAGCAATGCAGATACACAAAGCATATAGAATTAGAAAAGCTGATGTCTGAAAATGGATGTCTCCTTTTGTTCTGGAATTACCCCTTTTTTTCTGGGACAGAGGCCAACTGTGACACACACAGGCTTCTGATTTTTATTCCTAGAGGTCTATAAAATAAAGTTCAACAGGGCTCTCGGGGGAATGTTCAGGCGTCAGGCTCCCTGACCTGACAAGCAAACGTTAACTTTGCCTTTGTACCCAGTACGATTAAGGATTTTTGTTCCCTATAAAGAGAACATTAAGTCAAAACCTCAGAATTTCTGGAATCAGGATGAGGTAGATCACCAAAACGTAGCCCCTTTTGGCTTTCATTCAGGTTGCAACATTTAACTGACTGCTTTGTTTAACCAATATATACATCGGTACCTTGTATAAAGGAATTAATTCATTCCAAATGAAATCATGTTAAGCAAATTTTCCTTTATACAAATTTTCCATACGAATGCTTTGAAAACAGAGCAATCCCTAATCGAGACCATTTTAATGTAGTACGGATTCGCCCCATAGGCGATTCTGTTAAGCTAATTTCCCCTATCTCTGGAATTTTTTATGTTGTACAGATTTTATGTTATACAAACCATTTGTTATACAAGGGTCCACTGTATATTTTAATTAGCTGACAAATACATCCACTCAATCACACAGATATTTTTTAATTGTAAACTATTTAACAAGACAACTTTGACAAGCTGTATATGGCAACACCCCCCCCCATATACTGTGAGAAGCATATGCCTTTCTTTTATCTCAAGAAAGGGAACAGCCTTTCTAAGATGATATATCATCTTGCGATAACATTACTCTCGGACTGCATTTACTCATACGCAAATGCAAAAATCAAAGAATCCCAAATTAATAGCATCATCCTGTACATGTCTTCTCAGACGTAATCTCCAATAACATTTCTGTGACAGTTACTCCCAAATTCATATTACGTCACTGAGGGCTAAAACAACAAAAAAAATCATGTGATTTACTTATTAAGACTTTTAAAATCTGATGATAGCCCTGCTTATTAGTTAAGCTAGCAACAGCACTGACAATTGAAAAAAATAAAAGAATTCTATTGATTTATTGGGATGTATCCAGTTTTATAGTGACAGTATAAACCAAGTTTTTTTTTTAAAGGGCATGATTTTCAAGAAAAAAGACCTTCAAAGGTTGGGAGAAATTGAGGGGGGAGAGAAAGAGAAAGCAATCTCAAAAGAGGTACCAAAACCGACTAAATCGCTTGAATGATCTCAGCCTGGCTGTCTATTTTTCAGACTCAGCAAGAAGCCACCAGATGGCAAAACAAAAAAATGATTCCTCAAGGGTGCATGCGAGAAACATAGAAACATGCATGCAGCAAAACTGTTATTAACTTCAAAACTAGATGGAGGAGTTTGGCAGATCTGACAATAGCTAGGGAAGAAACATTCAAGCACTGCCATAATCCTTTAATAAAGGGCTCAGCAGGCTCTAAACATCATCCCGCCGGAATCGAAGATTATCATTGAAAAATAAAATGAATGGTTTTGCAAAACAACTATCAGTCCAGCACAATAACTATTTAGAAGTTCCTGCACCACAAAAGGGAAGGTGTACACAAAACAAAGATTTCAAAGGCTACCCAAAAATAACGGTATGTGATCCTTGGATGCTCTCTCTACAAAACTTCATAAAAAAACAAGAATGACATAGGCACAAACTAGAAGATTTCTAGCATTGTTGGGGTTACTTCACTGTGATCTGTACAGCACCTGGCTTACTAACCTCATTTATTTGCTACGTAAAATTGACAAATATCCTTTTAAAGACACAGACATTAAAAACACCCAACGATCCTCTTATCTGCTTTGCTGGACCCATAGAAATCAGAACAGGTTCAAGATGATGATGATGATGATGATGATGATGATGATGATGATGATGATTAGTAGTAGTAGTAGTAGTAGTAGTAGTAGTAGTAGTAGTAGTAGTAGTAGTAGTAGTAGTAGTAGTAGTAGTACTGCACTGTACCCCAGAGCACATTCTATTCCATGCAATATACAAACATGGGATTAAAACATAAATACTGTATAACATTAGGTAAAAGGTATAGGTTCCCCCCACATATGCATGCTAGTAGTGTCTGACTCTAGGAGCAGTGCTCATCTCCGTATTTAAGCCGAAGAGCCAGTGTTGTGCAAGTCTATTTATCTACTTGCATTTACATGCTTTCAAACTATTAGGTTGGCAGGAGCTGGGGTGATCAGCGGGAGCTCACTCCGCTGCGTGGCACCCGGGATTTGAACTGCCAAGCTGCCAACTTTGCAGTCTACAGTTTCAGTGCCTTAGTCCACTGAGCCACCACACCCATACTGTATAACATTAACATACTACTAAAATACGCAGCATCAGTATGAATCGTCTATCCAAATCTACCACTGTACTGATGTACCAAAAGCTAAAGCAGTAACTAAAAAAAATGACTCCATCTTCCCATTAATTTATATCAAGTCTCCTAAGCAAATCCTAATAAAGCAGCACCAACATTATTGGGTCTTGAATAAACGAGATTTAAACATGCCAATCTTGATTGATTTTGGAAGCCTGCTTAGCATTTTGAGAAAAGATCACCAGGCAATACCTGGAATTTTTAAGTAGTGAAAGGAAAAGATTCCTGTTTGAAATGCCAGAGGGTCATTTGCCAGTCAGTATCAACATTACTGTTCAGGAGGATTCCGTATAAAACCCTCCAACACTCCCAAAAAGACTACATTTATTTTTTAAACAATAGAACTTGGAATAATAAAACTTTCACTGATAACTCATCACTCTCAACCTCTGGCTGCCCAGCACTCCAAATCTCTCTCTCTTGGCTGGCCAACGCGGGTGGAAACAGATAGAGGATGAAGACATGTGCAAGAATGACCCCTGCATGGTATCTCAGCTTGGTTTTAAACAGATGTGTCCAAACTGATCGGGTTTCAAGATACTGCAGTGTTCTTTTACCAGCAGCTATCGTAGAACAACAGATACAAGAAGAAAGAACAGAAGCATAACCTGGAGGAGCTTATCAGTTGAACCGGAGACTCCTTGAATGTGAACAGCAGAATGGAAGAAATATGCGATTTCTCCGGAGGATGAACTTATCGGGGCTAGTGAAACAACAGACTGAGCTGATGTGAGGTGAGGGGATGAGTGTGGCTTTACCACCGGAGCATATATACAGTACTAGAGCAAAAAGAAACCCTTAAAACAAAGTTACAAAACAATTTTTACCTTTAAGAAAGGTACCATAAAACGATGAAGACACCATGAAAGTAAGTTTTAAGCAGGACAGAGAACTTTGGGCATTGTGCATGTTCTGTTTTAATGAAGACACAAAGCTCTGTTTGGGTGCAGACTGTGGTGTGTGAGGGGTAATCACCACTGCACGGGACCAACATGGAAGTTGTTTTGTGACCCAGGTTACACAGTTCACAAGTCTGATATTAAAGCTGGCAGCCCCATGTTGCATTCTGCTTCTCCCTTTTGTTCAATAAAAAGATAGTCCACAGGTCCACACCATCCTGTAGACCAGTGGTTCTCCACCGGTGGGTCCCCAGATGTTCCTGGACTGCAACTCCCAGAAGCCTCCACCACTCACTGTGCTGGACGGGGGTTTCTGGGAGTTGCAGTTCAGGAACATCTGGGGACCCACCAGTTGAGAACCACTGCTGTAGACGGACTCCATGCCTGTGCTCCACATCACAGGCTGCCACCAAAAGAAGCAGGTAAACACTTGCCCAGATTTGGTATGTTCTTCTGTAGTTTACAGAGAGGTGAAGGTGATTTTTGGCCTTTGGCCACAAGCTTCAAACTTCTAGTGACACATCACGCCTACCCACGGGACACCTATGCTTCACGTTCAGCTTTGAGGAACCATTTGTACAAAGCTGATGAATAAATACGACCCGTTACGTTTCATGTCAACCTTCTGCCAAATATGACTCATTCATTTGTAAGTAAGATGGCAGAAGACGCTTTGTTCGGTTTGCTACACAGAGAAACACTTTTTCTGGGAAAAGAGATTTGATGTTTCCAGTTAAGTTTCCTGTAGGTCTTCTTCAAGGATCTCTCTAACTTGTGTTCCACAGAAACTATGCTCTCCTTTAAAACAAATGTGGACATCGTGCACAGTTGAACATGTATTGGAATTCCTATATGTCACGTGCAACTCCCTCTCTGACAATTACTCACAACGGACAATGAAAAACACCATCATTTGCATCTACCAGTCAACAAAGTAAGAACGTGTCAGCTCGTATGAAGTGGGTAGACTGCATTGTAGGACAGCATGCTGGTTTGATGGCTCTCACAAAGAACAACACCATTTGTTAATTGAGGCACAGGTAATACCAGACTAGATAAAAAATAATTGATTTTTAAATATCAAATTGATTTAAAGCATGGTTCAGATCATGATTTAAATTAAGAAACAATGTCAAAAAGAGTAAAAAAAATTCCAATTTTTAAAAATTTAAATCACTAAAAGAATCTACTTTAAAAAAAATTTAAGGGTAAAAAAACAGTTATTTTAAAATTTAAATCAATTTCATTTAAATAAAATCCACTCTGGATAATACGTAAGTACTTTCATCTACCCTGTTGGTCTGTTTATGTATGCATTCACAAATATATTGCCAACAGAGAGTGTTCAGGGTAGAAATACACATGGTAGAGAGATACCAGGCAGAGTTGTGTTACAAGCATTCACCTGCACAATGGCCCATAGCTGTGGTGTGTATTCAAAGCTTGGGTGTGGGGGAGGAGAGAGAAAAGAATTCAGAGTATGTTGTGTTGATCCAGACTAGAACTTACCTTGCCAAACTGTTCAAAGTATTGCTTTACATCTTCCACTACCGTATTAGCTGATAATCCACCTACAAATATTTTCTTTGTTCTTGTGACCATCTGTAGGAAATTAGGAAAAAGAAAGGAAAGAAAGAGCATTAGCCCAGATTATTCAAAAACAATGCCTGTCATAGACATAGCTTTCAGAGGGTATCCTTAATCCAGTTAACAAAATTCTCCCTCTCTCAATCTCTCCATGAAAAGGAATGTACATTCGGTTGAGTTATAGGATGTACTGTGGTTTACTTAAGAGGGCTTTGACAGGCTGGCTTCTGGCATTCACCATCCCCAATGTCCACTGGGTATTTTCTTTTAATAAGCATTTTCATCTTGAAACAAACCCCTCCCCACTTCATATAAAGCAAAAAAAACCAAAAAACCCAAGTTGCAATTGAGTGCCAAGGAGTTCCTGCCACCACAGCCACTCCAAAGTAAGTCCCCAACAACAAATGCTATCCCCAAAGGTTTCCACACCTCATCTTAAAAAGCTTAGCAGACCTTATTTTTTGGATCACATGTCCTCAAACGCTCCAGCTGGTCTAGAAATTTCAAAAAATGAAATTTTTCCAAAGTCTATAGCTTAAGGTGAAATCCGAAATGTTGTTCCTCCTAAACTTTGAATATCTGCATCAGGATTCCTCTGCAACCACTTCAGAGGTACACTGTTATCATGCTTCTATTGCACACTCTGAGCTAAACAGATCTCACAACAGAAGACAAAGCAAAAAAACAAAAACAGAAAACGGGTTCATAATTTTTTTTTAAATTAGCTCTCCAAAGACAAGGTCCTGTAGACCCAATAGAACAATGGTTCCCAACCTTGGATCCCCAGATGTTCTTGGACTAACACTCCCAGAAGCCTTCACTATTGGCCAGAAATTCTGAGAGCTGGAGTCCAAGAACGTCTGGGGACCGAAAGCTGTGAACCATTGCAGTAGGACAATTCATAAATACCATACACTTGGCCTAAGGGAGGGTGGGAAACCTTTGGTTCTCCAGGTGTTTTGGACTGCAATTCCCAGAATTGTGAGCCCATATTGCCAATTATAAACAACTGTGGGAGTTGCAGACCAAAACATCTGGACTGCAGATATTAGGCCAGGTCCCCCACCCCTGGCCGAATGACTCTCCGGGTCCATTTCCCAGTGATTTGACAACATGCCTCCAGAAAAGAACATCCTTGGGATTCTCCCACGTTATTTATTGTTTAGGCTTAAATCCTTGATTAACCAAAATGCTCAGTAGGTGACTCCAAAGCTAGTCACAAGTTCTCAGCCTGACCCTCCTCAAAGGGTTGTTTAAAGAGCCTTCAACTAACTGGTGGAAAGGTGGGATCAAACAATTAATCCTACCTTACCCCCAAGATGTTCAACATAATCAATTGGACATATTCCTTCTGTACAGTTTCCAGCTCAGATACCTGCCAGCAAGACTAGAAGTTGTCCAAGCTCCAAGAACAACATTATTAGCACACAGTTTATCAGTACACAGATTCAAGACCCTCCAAAATGACACCTATCTATCCACAACTTCAAGAACCAAAATTCTAAAATACTCAGTGCATTGGAAACACTGAATAAACCCCAAGCAGTAAAAAACAGGGAGACAGTGTCTATGATAGCAGACATACTTTTTTGACATATAGGTCATGAATAACCATGTAAAGGGCATGCATAGGATTGATATACAGTAATTCATAATTTGGAACACTGATGAGTGTGGATTCCAATGAGGTAAAGATAGATTCTAAGGAACACTCTTAAGAGGGAAAACCTCTAGACCCTCTTCTCTCACTGATGATGAAGGTAAATGATAACAAAGGGTGATTAAAAACAGATAAAAGCTGAGGTGAAATATATTCCAAGAATGGAATCTAAAGCATTGATTCCCAAATGGGGTAGGGGGAAGTATGTGTGAAGAAATTCCAAAGAGATACATGCAAAGTGCAGAAACACCCTTTACATTAAATGTGTTTCCTTTCTTATTCTTAAGTTCAAGTTAGAAATGTTGGATGATGGTGAAGGAAATGTAAAGATGTGCGGAAGATTCAAAATGGAGCCATGATGTTCAAAAGTGTGAGAAGCCCTGGTTCAAAAGAGAGTTTTTATCACACTGGTCAGGTGGTGGTCACCAAAGGACCAGAACTGATTTGGCATTGCTTTCCAAGCATTCAATGCCATAGGGCAGTGGTGGTGAACCTTTGGCACTCCAGATGTTTTGGACCGCAACTCCCAGAATTCCGAGCCTAAACTGCCAATGACAAAGGACTATGGGAGTTGGGGTCCAAAATACTCGTATATGGAGTGCTGAAGGTTTGCCACCACTGCCATGGGGTCTCCTTGCTATAGCTTTTCAGAGCTCTGGCTTCTGAGATGCTGCTCACACAGGCCATGTGTGACTCCACACCTATGACTCCACCAAGGCTGGAAGGGAAGGAAGAGGAAGAAGGCTAAAAAATTTTTTTAATAAAAACATCCATCCCAAATTATACATGATTTGTGGTATAAAAGCTTAACAAGCGTCAAAAGCAGCCCAGAATGGCTTTTGGCCGCCTTGGCAAATGTGTTGTCACTTGCGCTGCATGCAGGAGCGTTTCCTTACCACTCTGAAGATCAATTAAAAACTAATTTGAGTGAGATGGTCTTGTGCGCAGCTTAGGCCGCTCAGAGTGGGAGGCCTTCAGGAGGAGAAGCCAGCAAAGGAGAAATTATGCTTTGGCTGAAAACAGGGCTGTGGGAAGGTATTGGCTCAAAAATGCAAGGCCCCCCCCCCAAGAACGAAGGGTTTGCAAACATCCCCTTGTTCAATTCCGGACACTGTGTCCACAGAGGAAGATGAGGGCGCAAAGCAGCCAATTCAGATGCTTCACCGCTGCAGTAGACAGGGGGAAGAGGACATTTTATAGCACGTGTGTGAAGGGCCAGGGAAATGTTTGGTAAGGATTCTGGTGTAGGAGAAGATGTCGCATGTTTGCTTCTGAACACAAGCAACCTTCGGGAAGGACCACCTGTCCAGCACATGCTGCGATTCCAGTCTACCTAGATATGCAAGGTGGAGAGAGATGACAACTGAAAGCAATAGGGTGGTGAAACCACCCACAACGTACATGACCCATTTCTTGGCCCTGCCTGCCCCTACACATGGCATTTCTAGTTACAGGATTTGGCATGAATCTGGCAACACCTACTCATCAGAGGTGAGAGCAAGGTGAACCAAGGCATCATCTACGATGTTTAATGTATCCAACTTCTGGAGGTAACCGTGCGGTCTGTCCTTGATACTTCTCAAACGGAGAAAAGCAAAATAAGCTCCCACCCCTGTATAACTGTGTGCGTTAACACAGGTTGAAAGATTTCATCTGTTTTTCCCCGGAAACAGTGACAGCAATCCTGTTGCCCCATACTGTGTCTGCAACACTCCACTGCGTGCACAGTGGGGCATTTTTAGAGCCTGTGCGAGGAAACATCCAGTGCCTCTCTGCCCAAGGAGATGCTCAACAGAAAACAACCAGGACAATCTCTGGCTCGCGCAGCGACAAGACAAGGGTCACAAAAGATCCACGGGCTGAGTTTTACACTCCAATTGTGGCTCATAGGACACTAGCCTTACGTGTTTTGAATTCATCACAGCACTGGGAATGTAAAACATGACAAGTGTACGCAACATGGACTGGAAGTGCAAGGTTAAGCTACTGGAAGAACAAGAAATAGGAACAGAAGCTAGGACGCCAAGGGCTATTGCTATCTATCGTGGCCATGTGTACTCCCAGATTATAGCCAGGAAGACAAGTTGCTTAGTAGATCAGGGCTTCTCAGTCATTCCACCCACCCACCCACCCACCATTTTCTGGAGATTAAATAATGAAGAAAATAATTTATTATCATTCATCACAACATTCAATTAATTTCACAACCTTTGGTTTGTATCTTGTCTTAACACTGCTGATGTACAGTGCAGTGGTGCCTCAACCTACGAATTTAATCCGTTCTGAATGCATGCTCTTACGTCGAACTACTCTTAAGTGGGGGTACCTATCTTGAAAATTGGAAAAAAGGTGAAAAAATTAAACCAGGACATTTAGGGGTACACACCCCAGGGTTGAGAGTCATTGCCACAGATGCAACAATGGCTACCCAACACAGCTCCCGTGGCAATGAGGGAAGATCTTGATGCGTCAGCTGTGTTAGGATTTGGCAGAATGAAAGACTTGTCACAAAAATCTCACGTGTGCAAAAGAAATCAGAAGTCCTGTAGAACCGGTAAGGTCCACCAGTTTTTAGTGCCACAGGCTTCTGTGTTCCCAAGCACACTCTTGGTGCCTTTGGGGGGGGGGATGTGTTTAGGGACATGAAAGCTCATGAAAATTAAAACTAATTAGTCTAAAAGATACTACTAGTCTTCTTGATTCTCCTGTGCTACAAGAGGCTAGCTCAGCCATGAGCTACTTTACCTTTTTCCACAAATCAAGTGGAACTGCTTTGCCGGATTTATATATATATAAAAGAACAGGACAGAAAACATAGTTATTGTCAACATCTTCAGTTAGGCTCCTTTGTATGCTCAGGGCTCCTAATTAGATTCCCCTCCAAAACCTACAAGTGTGGTGAACCCAAACATGAGCCGAGAGGGGAGAAATGTATTTATCACAAAGCTGCTGACATACTGAAATGCCCTAGCAGACAGTTGCTTATTAAATGGAAGTTGTACGCTCCAGGCACATACAAGTGAAGACAAGAAACTTAGACATTAACTGTTTTAGAGGAGGACAGAGAGGGAAGCTTCAGTGTTCATCTCAGCTAGACTAGAGCCGTTGAAAGGAAGTAGACATGCGGACCGCCATAAATCCTCTCACTTCAATGGAGTCTGGGACCAAGAAAGGGTTTGCTCTGTAGTTGGTGAAAACGAGACATACTGTTTTTTCCAGTGTCATCATTTTCCCTGCCCAGCAGGGACTTCAAAGCAACTGAGCTTGTTTGAAAAGAAAGCTCTTTGACTGCTAGCAGAAAGACAACAAAGATGGAGATTCTGGGAGCAACCACAGAAAAGGCCCCGCCTTGTGTCTTTACGAAATGGACCTGCGAAGGTGGGGGCGACCGAGAGAAAGGCCTCCGTGGGGATCTTGACACCTGGGCTGGTTCATCAAGTGGGACGCGATTGTTGAGATAGCTTGGACACAAACCATTTAGGACAGGCATGTCCAGACTTTGGCCCTCCAGATGTTTGGTCGACAACTCCCAGAATTCTAAGCCTGCATTTCCAACAGCAAAGGACTGTGGGAGCTGTGGTCCAAAACATCTGGAGGGCCGAAGTTTGGACAAGCCTGATTTAGGACTTCAGCTATAACCTCTGAGCATGTGTGTGGGACAAATTAAACCCTAGTCTGATTTCAAATGCTACAGATTCGGGCTGCGAAGGATATAACTCTCCCCAGAATGTGCATCCTTAATTCACTCTCTTTTAAATAAAATCACCTTAAAACTAAGAAGCATTAAAATTCTATTATTACCCTTCTGGCTGCCATCCGTGGCGCTCCAATTGAAGCCCGAGCATATATTTTGCTGTAGAAAATTGTCATTTACAAATAAGAACTGGCTGAGGCAGCCTTGTAACTAAACCATTTGCAGGCCTGTCAGGGGCCTTTTGCATGCCAGCGTTTGATTTAATATGGGGCCAAGCATTTAGTGTCACAGGAGGAAAAAAAGAAGCAAGAGGAAAGTCAGGCTAGGCAATTATTTTATGTAAAAAAAAAAAAAAGAGGGGGTTGCAATTTGATATGCAATGCGTTAAGAGGGAAGGCAGAAAAAGTGACTTCTTTTAGAGAAGGAAGGGGAAAAAGGGGGGAAAATCACTTTGCTTCAGCAGCTTTGGTCAAAGAAATATTGGTAATGACAAGGAAACGCACAGCGACAACATGTTAATGCTTGGAGATGCATTGCCAGGCAGGAAATTGTTTCAGAAGGCGGCTCTCTGGTGAAAAAAATAAAGCACAGAATTAAGTCTCACCATGGCAATCTGTGTTTCCCTCAAAAGACAGTTCAATTGCTTCGTTATACATGTTTCCCCTCCTTTTTAAGACTACAAGTCATTTGTTGCCTTAGCAATTCTTTCCACCATGACAAGCCTAAGCAGATGTCATCCTCCTACTATCGCCGGCCACTCACAAACCTACAGGGGGTGAGATGGAGACACAACAGGATTTGGGGGGTGGGTGGCTTTAACTAAGATCCCCCCCCCAAAAAATAATCAGAAGTTCTTGGTCTTTGATACCATTAATAAAATAGTGTGTGTGTTCTTGAATTTCCTGTCACGGGAAAAGAATTGTGATAACTGCTGGAGTTTTATTTACAACCTCGCATGCTGTTTTTAGTCCAGGTAACTGAGAGGGACTTTTCTGGGCTTGGATGATTGTTTATCCAATACTAACCAAGCATTCCTTCCAGCCTTTGAACTCAAAGAGAGCTCCACCTCTCTACTGAGTGCCTCCTGCCCCCTCTTTCTTTGGTTAGTGGCAATTACTGTATTGGTTTGCTGTTATCTGTTTGGGTGGTTGCTAAGTAAGAGTGCAGTAAAGAAAGCAGCATGCATAAAAAAATTTAATTTCAAGGAATTGTAATTAAAATGTGTCTAAGTATTTCTGGTACCAGTGTTTCAGAGTGGTTTATTTAGTTTTTAAGTGGCAGTGACTGTCGAAATGACTGAACGTTTGGAAGATCTAATGACAAGAAAAGGGAAATTATTAAAGTTGAAAATAGTTGGACAAACTGGGTTGTTGGTTCTATCTATCTATCTATCTATCTATCTATCTATCAAAAAGATATTTCAGAAATATACTATTTAGGGCTTTATGCTTCTTGGCCGACAGAGTACTGCTGAAGAGAAGGAAAAGAAATGGAATCTTGCACTCACTCAAAAATAAGTATTCTGAAATACACAGTAGACTGTACCTGTAGACTGTGAGTATGTTTACAATCAGAAAATTCCTATGTTTACACACGTGTCTGAAAGACACTGAAAGAGGAAGAGACTGAGTGGGAGGATTATTTCCAATACATTTCCATTTCAAGAACCAAGGTAATCTAAGGGTTGGTAAGGTAAAGGTTCCCCCCGCAAATGCGTACTAGTTGTGTCCGATTGTAGGGGTGGTGCTCAATCTCCGTATTCAAGCCGAAGAGCCAGTGTTGTGCAAGTCCATGGCCATGTGGCCGGCATGGCTGCAAGGAAACACTGTTTTAACACCCTGCTTTTCACAGCAGTACCTATTTATCTCCTTGCATTGACATGCTTTCGAACTTCTAGGTTGGTAGGAGCTGGGGTTATCAGCGGGATCTGACTCCACTGCATGGCACCCGGGATTCGAACCACTGAGCTGCCCCCTTTGTAGCCGACAGTGCTCTATATTGATAAGCCACCATGCCCTGGCAAGGGTTGGTAAATCTGCTCTTTTAAAACCAGAGCTAAGATGACACCGTTTTGGCTCAGACTCCACAAACAGGAAACAGGTAAGTGATATAAAGGGGAGGTTGAAAGAAGTGGAAGAATCTGGTACTTTCTAACCAGGCCAAGTTGGTAAATAAACATAATTTAGCCTTGTACTTCAATTAAGAGGTAAGAGGCAAAGATGGGCATCCCCCATTCATAAAAGAAAGAAAACCTCCAGTCGACCTTAAACTCATCTTCAATATATATATATATATGAGTTTGGATCACCCCAACCCCAAAAGAGGATGATTAAGGAATCCAAAGGACATCTGAGCCTGAAGGACACAAGGCTGGTTTATCATTTCTCTTAAGCGAGAATTTCACCCAGCCGTCTTTTCCTAGGTGCTTCAATTTGACAGGGCTTGTCTGGAGAACTGAAAAGGTGTAAAGTACATTAATCTGCATCACAAATTGCCAAAATTCATTTAAACTTCAGAGGAAACTAATTAGACCCCAAAGCTAAAAAATTTCTTCAGAATGCTTTCCCTCCATGCAGATCACAAATACACAGGTAGATAGATAATAGCAGGAAAAATTCTGCTTCATTTCATCTCTGCTTTTAGTATTTCATCATTCATGGGTGTTTGTAGCTTCTAAAATGTTTAAGTGTGGGAGGTGGGGTTGCAGATAGGGAGGACGGCAGTTCAAACTGCAATCTGGATATGTGTCGAGTTACATTTCAAAATCCGTTGTGCTCTGTGCTCGGAATATAATTTTACATTTTATTTAAACACAAGATGCCTGGTGGGAGAAGTGAGTTTGTAACTGAATTACCAGGTGCTCTACAGCAGAATACAAATGATGGAGGAACAGAGATTTTGCACATCTGGAACACTTTCCCCTTGCTAACATGATTTGAAAGGTGACTCAGCACCTGTTGGGTCACTGTTTTAAAACAAATAAGCCCTACTCCACATGTCATTTAATAGTGATGCTTGCCCAGATGGGAAAACTCATCTGTTCCATTCTCAAAACATTATGTAGATGCTACCAATGTACAAAATAGCCTGATTTCTCTAGGTTTAAAGCTATTTAATTTCTGCTTAGCACCAGTGTGTCAAACATGCTATGGGGAAAAGAATCCATTAGAAACATGACATCCTACCATAGACATAAAGTGGAGGCTCTGATGCAAAATTAAGGTGAAATTGAAGATACGGAGCAAGTACTACAACAAGAATTCCAATTTTTTTGTAAAATGCCCACACTGCCATTTAATAAGGTTATTTTTCACCATCTGTAGTTTCATATTGGCCAGCAACATCTTGTTCAAAATCTAATCTGAGGAACTCCCACTGTGGAAGCTGTTACAATAGGGTTGATTGTGCGTCTGGTTGCACATGATTGCCACCTCATTAAATTGCCACAACACCTTCATGCATGCATAAAAAATGAGCAGAATATTGGCCATTATATATCAAAGTTTAAACATAATTCACTGCAAAAAAACCAAGTTATTTGTAATTTGCCCATTTTCTATCAAGTGAAAGAAGAAAGAGCAAAAGCCAGACTGCAGTTGAATGTTAAGAAGGCAACAACAGTGACTACAGAATAACTACATAACGTTAGCCTTGATGGTGAATAAGTTGAAATACTTAATACATTTTTTTTTATATCTTGGTTGGATCATAAATGCAAACTGCAGCTGCAACCAAGAAATTTGAGTAAGACTGAGACTAGGAATGGTAGCAATGAAAGAATTAGAAGGGGGAAAAAACATCAAGTGTAAAGATGTGTCAGTGGAGATAATACTATGATCGCCGACATTTTTGTGTTTCTGATCATCACGAAAGCTGGACAATTAAGAAAGAAGACAGGGAAAACATTGATTGGCGTGCTATGTGGTGGTGGGGGGGAAGTGTTTCGCAGATAGCCCGGACTACCAGAAAGATGAACAAGTAAGTGGGCCCTATATCAAATCAAGCCTGAACTATTTTAAGAGGCAAAAATGCTGAAACGGAGGTCATTCTACTTTCAACACATCAGGACGAGGCGGGATTCTCTAGAAGAGACAATAATGCTGGCAAAGGTCGAGGCCAGCAGGAAAACAGGAAGACCAAATATGAGATAGATGGACTCCCTTCTACAAACTTGAGTTTACAAGAGCTGAGCAGGCCAAATGAGGACACAACATTTAGGCAACCTGACCACATTTTTACTACTACTACTACTACTACTACTACTACTACTACTACTACTACTACTACTACTACTACTACTACTACTACTACTACTACTACTACTAC
>JAHTLZ010000038.1:7447889-7477125 GCA_023846285.1 Phrynocephalus versicolor | reverse complement strand
ACTACTACTACTACTACTACTACTACTACTACTACTACTACTACTACATCATTTCATCAAGACTCTAAAGGAACAATTTTACTCCATTTACAGCGTACTGCATTATTCATCTTGCCTTTCTATTTATGCAACATGGCATCATTAAAAAGAATACAACTGATTCCACGTTGTTCAAATGCAGGTTTGTGTTGTATGCCTCGCACTCTGTGTGAGAGGGGCCATAACATGGACAGGCGGAAGCTGTGTTTTGTGCCAGTTATTTTAAGAAATAAAAGACTGGGGGACATAGAAGAAGCCTCCCCAAAGAGTGGGAAAGCACAGCAGGTACTTCTGGGCATCCCCTGGGGAAAGCTGTGCAGCCAGCCAATACATCACTACCAGAAGTATTGCATTGTTACACATTCATAATTCTAAATTGTGAAATACCATGACATAAATAAAGAACTCAGAGTAAAAAAGGAAAAGTTAAAAAAATACTTTGATGGCAAATAAATTACTTTTTAAAACTTAACTTCTAAGCTCAACTTCTTAGATGCCTTTATCTAGGATATTTTAAAAGGACCAGACAGAAGAAGGTGGGAAAGTAATTGTGAGTTTTTGCAGCATCTTAGGTAGAAGGCTGAACTGGATGGACAAATACCCTGCCCTTTGCACCACCAAGTTATTTGCATGTCCATCCTCTCTGCCCCTGATAACATTCCTCTCCCCAACAAAGCACCGCTGACTTGCACAGTGTGGCCACCTCTGACAGCTTGTAATCATTAAAATGGCACAGACCAACTAGAGTGTTCTAATGGCAATGCCAATCAATGAGGTGGCTATTCACTGCTCCTGTTGCTAAGACTCTCTCCTAGATCCTGTCCTCTGGGACTGGAAAGGAAGGGAAGAAAGAAGAAAGGAAGAGAGGAAGGAAGGAAGGATTAACAACATTTTAAGCAATCTGCCTCCTTGCTAAACTACTTCAGATGATTTCTCCAAAAAATAAAAAATAAAAAGGTGGAAGATAAAAACCCAACCTGAACAAATGGAAAAACTTTAACCCTTAGCCTTGATTAATTTCATCTACATAATACAGGCGCTCGCAGCAATCAGCCACTGATGAGCGAGTCTTCCCTTAATCGCCGAGAGAAGCCGATGTCTGTGCAACACTCCAAATGGTTTTTTTTTTCATCTGAAGAGAACCCGATGAGCACTCAAAAAATGGAGAAAAAAAATGATGCTGCCGACTTCTTTCTTTTGTAGCTGCAGTTTCTCGCAAGTAGGCTTGGCCGTGACACATTCTCTGTCTCTTTGATGCCTAGGAAGAGTCCTCGGGCCATGTCTAGATCTATGTATAAGTCGTACAACAAACCTCCTAAGGTGGTCTGTGAAGAATGGTTTCCAGTCTGTAGCCCCTTCTAAATGTGCTAAGGTCACCTAGAAGAGCCCCTATGGCTCCTGTTGAGAATACTTTCTTTAGAGCCACCAACGACCATTTTGTTTCATCTTCCCTTGAGAATCATAGGCTAGTGAAGTTGGAAGGAGCCAACAAGGCCATCTAGTATAAACCCTGCTCCATGCAGGAATATACATCAAAGGGTATCCACCAGTTGGTTGTCCAAATTTCTCTTGAATGCCTCCAGTTTTGGAGCACTCACCCCTTCTTGAGGTCATGGGTTCCTCTGCTGGACTGCTCTAACAGTTAGGACGTTTTCCCTGATGTTCAGCCGAAAGGGCATTGGAGAGATTCCTGGAGGAAAAGTCCATCACAGGTTACAAACCAGGATGGAGATGTGTCATCTCCAGGCTTAAAACCAGGGTACTTCAAGGGCCAGATGCAGGGGAGTGGAATCAGGAGACAGATAGCTAGTCTAGTGCACTCCCAGATGCATTTGGTGGGGCCACTGTGAGATACAGGAAGTTGGACTAGATGGGCCTTTGGCCTGATCCAGCATGGCTCGTCTTATGTTTTTAAGTAACCCAGATTTCCTGGAATATAAATGCAAGTAGGCCAAAAGCTGGGTTACTTAAGATCATAAGAAGAGTCATGCTGGATCAGGCCAAAGGCCCATCTAGTCCAGCTAGATGGTGTTCGTCTGGCCTGCAAAGCCTGGTCTTCTGACCTAAAAACCCAACTATGGCAATCCCCCACAACTGTATTTATCTAGTGTGCAAGATTTTAGGTCAATACCTGTCATGCAACAGAAACAGTTTGACGAGACTCTGGAAAAACATAAAACTGCCACAGAATGGGCATGCAGACCAGGGGTATGGCCAGCCCTACCATTGAGCAGTGGAAGGCACCTGTCCCAGGAAGTATATGCTGGGAAGTGGATGCAAGCCGATGGAGAAATAAGCTATGTGTCTAAGCCCTACATTCTTGACTTCAGGTCCCCTCATCTGTGTTGAAGAAGGAGTAATCTATCATCCCTTGGACTCCCGTGTTCATTCTTTCCTTTGGCTTTTTTTCTTTTGCCAAGGAAGAAAGCTTTAAACTCCCCCCCCCTTTAAAAAAAAAACAGCCATCATTTCTTGTTGTATCCGACAGGAACTGTTGCTTCTCTGAAGACAAAATCTAACGCTGCCGCTTGATCTACTACATTTCATTTCACCATACTATATGGCTTCATTTCAACAAACATGGTTTAAACAAATCACAGCTCTCCTGGTGTCTATGGGACAACTGCCTTCTAATTTTCTCACGGGATGAAACCAGGGGAAGAGAGGCCAGTGTGTAAGCCTCACGTTCTTCTCTTCAGCTTGCTCGCCAAGCCAGAAACCACGGCTAGCTATTATGTCTGAGTGGGTCTCGGTCTGAAGGTACACATGAGCTTGCTTGCTTGCTTAAGCTTTCCCTTCACAGACCATTAAGAGAGTCTCCCAATGCTGGAAGATTTATTGCTCTGCACTGGAACTGCTGCACATCGTTTTGTTTGTTAATTGCTATTAGCTTTGCCTGCAGAAGAGTCGGTGTCTAATAAATCAGTTATCTTGAGGATAAATTGATTTTAAAAGTTGGAAGCACTGTCAACTTAAGTACTTGGAAACAGTGTGTGGTTTAAAAAGAAAACGTAATTTTCTCCTCCTACATGCTTTGAGTATTCCTGAATGTTTAGAGTATTTCTAGATTAGTAAGAAGCTGGCACTACCCAAGACATTGCCTGGCAGTAGCACAAAAGTGAAAAGTAACAAGACTTCAAACAATTTTGCCCACTTTGAAGATTAAATAAACTTCATATTTCTCATAGCATGCCTACATCCCAACTGTGAGTTCCAACTAAACTAGATTCACTGCACCAGCTGTAAGCCAATACTTACCTACATCTCACTGATTCAATGAATCTACTTAAGCTGGAACATGCAATTAGATTTTGAACCAACATGCTGGTCAAAAGCTAAGAGCCTAGATGCTGAAGAGTGGACGTTTAATATGACCAATCAAATACAATATTAAACAATTATTTAGCAAGGAATATTCATATAGACAAAATGAGCGCAGTTCACTAAGCATGACTTGTTTGTGACTAAAGAAGCAAAGATCATAAACCCTAATTTAAATCTGGTTTGCAAACCTGGTCTCCAATCCACCTGGTTATTTTTTTTTTAACAACTGAATGTGAAGGTGAATTCGCTTCTTTTAGACTTAAAGCCGATTCCTACCCCGACATTCCACAGGACATTAGCAAACAGAAAGCACTGTGCATCATAGATGGTTACTTCTGAGAGTCCCTATATAACCAAATGTTATTCCCCTTGCCAATTAAACTTGAAAACCAGCTTCAGCCTTAAATCAAAACAGAGACAGACAGGATATGCACAGATCAGTCTGTCTGGGTTTCTGTAAGAAACACTGTAAGAATCACAAAAGAAATAAAAAAGGGGGAGGAGTCACAATAAAAAGACTCATGTAGATAGAAGACAAGCTGCTTAGATGCCCTAAGCACATCCGAACTCGCCTGATTTCGGAAGCTAAGCAGGGTCAGCCCTGGTTAGTACTTGGATGGGAGACCACCAGGGAATACCAGGTGCTGCAGGTGCCAGGAGGAGGAACTGGCAAACCACTCCAGTATTCCTGCCAAGAAAACTCCATGGACATGGGGTCACGAAGAGTCGGTCACGACTGTAATGACACAACACACACACACAGATCGAAGACAGCCTCCTTAGAAGGAGTCGGATTCAGAAGAAACTAAAAGGTTCCATCACAGAAGCGCAGGGGTGCAGCAGAATTAATCACCTTAAAAGAAGGTTGATAGGAAATAATGAGAGTTGCCCTTCTTTAATCATCCTAGAAGCCCAGAGCACGTTGCACACACATGCACACACGCACACGCACACGCACACACCTCAGGAAGTCACTGCAGCCCCCCTCATCCCCAAAGGGTCCACCACTGAGCTGATACCCACTTGGACCCTCCAGCTACTGAACCCTGAGTTGCAGCCACCCTATCGTAGGATTGTATGTTATACCACTCCTATATGTTATCTGGGAATTTCAGTTGATGTGCTTTGAGGAAAGCCTGGGTACAGTAACTACTGGGTGCTTCAATGCAACAGAAAGCACTTTCATTCCAGGAACCTCTCAAAATAGTTACAGCTGCCCTTCCTATACATCCTAGCATAAATATTTTATTATGCGATAAGAGCTTCGGGGAGCACCCAAATCCTGAAGGTCTGGTTAACTGGGTATTGGAGTGGCCAAGTATTATTATCATGACCACTACCACCACCACCATCAGTATCTTAAACCTCTAGAGCCTAAACCATTGAGGGGTTCAGAAGTCCGAAAAGATGGCGTGCTGAAACTAGATGGAGAGAGACAGAGATTTAATATGTCTGACTGTTGGCTGAATAATTTTCTGTTAAACGCCCCCAGCGTTGGCGAGCTCACCACCTTCTGACGTAGCTGGTTCCATTGCTGCACTCTGCTCTAGTCTGGCAAGACTGGTTTTTCTCAAATCCAGGTTGGGTTCTAGTTATGACTGCACCCATGAACCTAAGTTTTGCTCCCGTGCCTTAAAAAAATGGGCCAGTTTCTCTCCTTTAATTAGATCGAACTTTTCACAAAGCAGGAGAAAATGTGGAGGGAAAGGGAACAGCTGGGGAGGGGACGACATACAAGAGGGGACATGGCCATCTCAGCTCTCACATCACAGTCTCTGGAGATTGCCCACCCCAAGCTTCCAAGGGATCAAAGAAAGTTAACTAAAGCCATGGCAGGGTAATGGTGGGTGGGCGTGCAAAATTTGATCCGGTGTGAAGATCCGCAGCAGGCAGCAATAGGAGAAGGCTCTTGACTCCATATTCCGCCCCAATGTTTCCCCTGAAACGGGATACTTCTGCCTGACCTAGAAGCCCTTTTAACCTTTATCAGCATTTTGTTGCAAAATTTTAAATTTCTGGTAAAATTCATTTTGCTGCACAGTAGTACAACAAAGGTCCACAGAAGGGAATAGCTCCAAGTTCCCCACAAAATTCTTTACTCACAGCTTGAAACGACAGATAGGTGCATGCCGCTGCCTTTCTTGCATATATCCTGGCCACCAACTGAACAGATCAAAAGCCTACAAACTGATTGACATCCAATCAAGAAAAGAGAGGGTAAAGAACACTCCACAGAAAGGTGGCGCTCCGTTTGAAAGCAAAGGGTTGAAGGAACTACAGTATTGGTAGGTGCTAAATACTTTCACGCCACTTTGGTCGACCTTAGCACATCTGATCTCGCCTGGTTTCAGAAGCTAAGCAGGGTCGGCCCTGGTTAGTCCTTGGATGGGCGACCACCAGGGAGTACCAGGTGCTGTAAGCGCCTGGAGTAGGAACTGGCCAGCCACTCCAGTATTCCTGCCAAGAAAACTCCATGGTCGTGGAGTCACGAAGAGTCGGTCATGACTGTAATGACACAACACACACACACACACACAAATACTTTCATATAACACCAGTAAAGTCCCCCCACCCCAAATAAAACCCCAACAAATCTGAGGTAAGAACCCCTCTTTCACAAATATACTCTCTGTTCCCCCTTTTGGGGACCTCAATAGATGTCCTTGTCAAACCAAACACCTTTGCTACAGCTGAGACTTTCCCCCCATCTAGATGGTCTTAGACATTGCCCACCGACTTCCCTACAGTCTCCAGCCGGCACACCATCACTGCACCATCACCTGACTGCAGCTGCAGACTCAGCAGAGGCTTCCACACCATTCCTGTCTCATCTAACACGTGCTGGCATCTGGCTGAACCCAGGAGGAACCGAGGAGGAAAGCTGGCACGGAGGAGTGGATTAAAAGTCAATTGCTGTTGCACTGCCAGGTCTTGTCACTGCTCTCCTGTCCCGAGAGCTATTAAACCTGCAGCGCTCCAGGAGGCATTTAATGGTGTCACTTCAGTCTTTCGCCTGAAATCACACAGTACTTTCAAGGATGTCAGTCGCAGAGTCCACGCCATTCCATTCACCTACCTTTCCCAGAGGCATACAAGCTCACGGAGAGAGGAAAGCTTTTGTGTTGTTCCACCAGGCAGAGGAGTCTGGATATAGCACTCAACAGGACAGCCTATTTGTCAGTTCTCTGTGTCAACAATGATCAAGGCACTAGAACCATGCCCAAAGCAACAGCAGCAGCAGCAGCAGCAGCAGCAGCAGCAACCTCATTCCGTCTGCTGCACGCAAACCCACATTAGTTACTAGAATACACACCCACCAATTAGTGTTACGAAGTGTGAGGCTCCCTCGGCTGTGCCTAAGCTGGTGCCTCTCCATGGGTTTCAGACCAGATCTTCCATCATCCCCAATCCTCAGCCACGTTCGCTGGTGCGGATGGCCGCTGCGGCCCAACACATCTGGAAAATCCCCGGTGGAAGAGAACAATGGGCAACTCTGTGCCTTGAAGGCGCCCAGCTCAAGGGTTCCCAAACTGCATTCAGAGTCACGCAAAGGGAAGCCTCGGGGTTAGAAAGCTAAGCTGGGACTGGGGAGACTCGGAGACTGGCACCTGTTAAAGCTCCAAAACTCATGAGTTGACCCTGACCATGTGTTCTCTCACACCACGGTCTAGCCCACAAGACGAGTTCTGAGAAGACATCTGGGGATAATCATTCAAACCTTGTTACTATTTCGTAGTCCCACCGGCAGAAGAGAAGTGGGAGGGGGGTTATTAAAACCAGGTAATCACTGCTGAGCAGCCATCCCACGGATGAGAACTGCCAAATATCTTTAAAGTATTTTTAGCAGTCCAACAGAAGGGCATAAAGCAAGATAAACTTCGAGTGGAGCTATAAAAGCTGACGTTTTGCACTCCGTGCCTCGGATGCCACAAAGTGGGAGCAGACCTCTTTGCCAGCTGAGCAGCAGCACAGAAGTACACCCGCCATGCCTTATTTTACTTGTACCCAAACACAAAGGGGCCTGGGAATCGGAGTTTTTAACCAAGGCTATACGTTCAGAAAGGGTGTCTCAAACAACTCTCCAACCGTTGATGCTCTCACTGCCTGACGTTCCACAGCAAAGCAAAACAGAGATATGAGAAGCTGCGCTTTGGCACACGCACGCACGCACCCCAAGCGGAGTTCATCCCCCCCCCTTTGTTTTGCTGTTGCTAATATTAATATTTTTCCCCTGTTCTCATGCAGTTAATGTCTGATACTGCCCCCAGAGGAACGACCGAGGGAGGGCTGCTTCTGTTTCCACCAGAACCTCCAATTTGGGATGCAAAGCACAACTGCGTGTCACAAAAGCAAGCTGCATCCAAATGAGTTTTTGATAGTTACCACAAATAGCTAATAAGAAAGGGAGGAGGAAAGGGACCACACTGGCCTTTAGCATAACTGCTCTCCTCTCGCACCAGAACTCCACCTCATTTGGGACACCTAGTCTACCTTCAATTCGGCCTTCTTTTTCTTGCTAAACTGTTTGTTTGTCTGTCAAGTATATGCACATTTTTTGCACTTTTTGTTGAAGGGCTTGCCTCTCGGTTTGAGGTTCTGGCGCTGAAATCACTGGAAATGATAACGGCTGAATTGGCTGACCTAACTCCTTAGCACACTTGGAATGTTCTTCCACAATCCACAACTCCAGTGGTGGAGAACCTTCAACATTCCAGATGTTCTGGACCACAACTCCCACAGTCCTTTGTCACTGGCAACAGAGGCTTGGAAATCTGGGAGTTGTGGTCCAAAACATTCTGGAGTGCCAAAGGATCGCCACCACTGGCCTACTCCATTAAAATTAGGAATCATTATTTATTACACCGACACAATGCTGTTTCCAAAGACTTCAAGGTGTATGCAGTGGCCGTGTCATGCACACTTCCCAATTTACTCTGGCCTTCTTTTCAGGAAGACTGACAGAATGATTGGCCCAAAGTCACACAGTGAACTTCCTAGCTGGGGGGCGGGGTTTGAACCCAGGTGTCTGTGGTTCTATCCCAGACATGTCCAAACTTTGACCCCCCAGATGTTTTGGACCACAACTCCCACAGTCCTTTGTCACTGGAGGTCTAAGTTTAGAATTCTGGGAGTTGTGGTCCAAAACATCAGGAGGGCCAAAGTTTGGACATCACTGTTCTATGTGAACCCTAAACGGCAGGTACTCAGTGAACTTTGTGGCACAGGCCTAAAGTTCCCAAAAAGTATGTCTAGGCATGTACAGAGTGGTGGTGGTCAAGAGTGCCATTAAGACCTTAATGGCTGGGATGGATAGTGGAAGGAAGGAAGGAAGGAAGGAAGGAAGGAAGGAAGGAAGGGTGGAACGAAGGAAGGACAATTTAATCGCATCCTCTTCCCTTGAAACGGCTCCACACATTCCTTTTTTTCTCTCTTGGTGTTTCCCCCCATCCTACTTCTTCTCCAGATGCTTAAGTGATTTAGATGGTCTTGCCCCAGAACATCATGATGCTAAAATTGGGAAGTAGCTTTAGGCTGAGACAATGTGAATTTCCTCTCTAGATCATCCAATAACCCTTGGCACCAAATGGAATTTGAACTCAGAACTCGCCACTCTAACCCTATAATGAGCTCCCTTTTACTAGTCTTGCTCCCCAGCAAACAACTTTATCTTATTCATTTTTTTTCAGTGAATGAAGCTTCAATCCTATCGAAGTCAAGTATTATTCTACATACTGGAGGCACATGCTCTAAGGCGATGCACTTTTTTTATCCACCAACACGGAAAGTACTCCTTATAAAACAGTCATAGTAAAGAGACAGGATTGCTGCCTTATTAATGCAAAAATATTTTTTTTAAAAAACCCAGTGAAATAACTCCTCCCGACAATGTGACAGCTGACATTCTAAACTGAAAAAGCTATTTGCCAAGAATTATCAAGCTTGGCTCACTCCTCTCTCCCCCTCTCTCTGTCTCTCTCTCTGATAGATGACAGAAGAAAGAACAACAAAGGCCACACACATATCATAAATCACAACTTTTATTGAATGCCTAGCCACATAATAGCAACAGTCAAACTGAATAAAGACGCTTTTCAGGGCTCATCTGTATGGGGGAAGGAAGAGGGGTGGGGTTGATGGGGTGAAGAAAAAAGGTAAAACTCAAGCATTGGAAAGGTCTTTCTAAAAAACGTTCCTAAAATGAAAAACACAACTCCTGCGCCCTGGAAAAAGAAAGATATTTAATATAGTGCCCAATTTATTTAAAGATTTTATTTAGAATGTTAAAATGCTGAAGGTGGCATTTTTTTTTTAACTCGGTATTTTCAAAGATTAAAGGTCTCTAGAATAAACATTCCCTCCAGTTGCAGATAAAATGTGGAGCAGCAAAGGTTGCATCCCTGTGCATTTGCTAAGAAGCAAAGCAAAAAAAATAAGCAAGCCAAACAACTGTGAGTTTTTAAAAAGCCAAGTTTCAAGTCCTCATGGCTTCAGGATAAATGCCACACGGCAGAATATCCAGGGTTCAAAACAACAAAATAAATCTAAGACTAACACTTCTTGTTAAAAGCAGCACTCTAAAGCGCTCAGTCCTGTCATTCAAAGCAGGTTCAGTCCAATGTAGGGGCCAACATAACACTTTCTAAAAAGTGTGTCCAGGCTCCCAGACCTAAGTAGTGTTAATTTATTATTATTAAAAGATGTGAAGAGGGTGGAGCAGCACGGTGGTGGAGAAATGATAAACCGTATGAAAGGAAATTAACAGCATCCTGTCTCGTGCTCTGCTGCTTTGAACCTCGGACAAACCCAGAATTACAAGTTGGATTCTTTTGAAACCCAAAAGCCCTCGGACTTCCTAAAGGCATTTCAGTGACTGAGAATGATTGTTTATGGGCAATACAATTTAATTATTTATTGCAGAATGTATAGGTATCAACCTATTTCCCAATAATTGATGTCATTAAAGAAGTCTAATAAAGAAATGAGGAGCCTCCCTTTAGGTATATAGGGATCTTTGTTGTTATTAATACATACAGTACATAAAAGCCCTTTATTTTAAAGGGCTATCAACAAGCAACCTGTCTATCAAAATGGAGCAGATCACTTCAACTATTCAAAGCTCCATGGGTCTCCCGGTTTCTTAAACTGCTGTCAAGAGAGCTAAAACCCAGGAGAGGCCTGTTTGTTATGATTTATTAAGCTGCAAAAAATAGTGTGTTTATACCTTGCTTTTGGACAGCCAAATTGTTCTCCACCTCTGGGCTTTTAAAACCAGCTACACGAGGTTCCTGAGGGCTGGGCAGGACCGCTGAGGCCAAGAGGGAGTGGCATCACTGTCCACAAAACATTAGCTGCAAGGTGTTAGGGATACCTGCATGCATGGGTAGTGTTCACACCGGGCATAGTCCCAGGCAACTCTCAAAGGGCCATGCATATTGCCAGTCTTTCCAGGTTCACAAGGAGCTAGAGCCAGACAACTTATCAACTTGTTCTGGACAGTAGGACCCCCACATCTGTGAAATGGGTACTCGTGGTTTTACTTACCTGTGGTTTGCTGCAGCTCTATACATAGCATTCAAGGTTGCCCCTTTGTCCCATCTCTGGGTATACTGTTTATAGGGGTCCCTTGCATCGGGCGTCCACGCGAGATGATGAAAATGATCCCCTGTGGATTCAGCAGTTCTATTATGCCTGTGTATTTTGATGTAATCCACCTTTTAGACTGAATAAGGGCATTTCCCTGGAAATGCTGGGAATCGCACCAGGCCCCGAGTATTCAAAAATCTGTCTATAGCCACTGAGTTGGCAATACTTTCTTGAAGCTAGCAAGGAAGGCTGGGGAGCATGGAATCAATGTGGAAGTAACGGATGCACTCATGCTAGAGAAAGCAGCGCAGGGAGGAAGTACCAAAAGTAACAAAAGACATGAGAGAACCCCTGGGTTGGCAGAAGCATAAAAAGTTAAATAAAAACCACTGGGAGGTACCCCCAATAACCCAATGGAGAGGGGCATGAAAGGCTAACCAGCAGGGCCAGGTTGGGATGGAAACAGCGTTTAGGGAACAGAATGGACTATTCAGCTGGAATCCTAATCTCACAGCCCGTGTTATGAAGACTTTGCAAATACAGGCAATGCCATAGCATTGGTTCACAACAAACCCTGTAGGACAGTGATGGCGAACCTTTTAGAGACTGAGTGCCCAAACTGAGATTCAGAACCCACTAATTTTTTGCAAAGTGCCAAAACAGCAATTTAACCTGAATACAGGTGGCTGTGAAGATGCAATGACGGGTGCCTACAGAAAGGGCTCCGAGTGCCACCTTTGGCACCCATGCCATAGGTTCACCAACACTGCCTTAGGATATGCAGAAGTATCAAAACAAAGTCTTCAAGGTGGGGTGGGGGGACTTAAGAGGAAAATTCCAAGAGGAAAGGGGAAGGGAAGGGGAAGCCACACCATTTTGCTACAGGTTCCACGCACACAACCAATTTCCCTAGAAAAACTGCATGGGGCAGATCAGGTCACCGAGATCTGGGCAGCGGATTCTTACAAAAGCCTGAGCCCCGGCCTTCAATGAATGGCTGCCTATGGCCGCAGATAAACATACTAAATGGTATTTTGCATTTCCATGGTGCCTTTCATCTAAGCAGTTCAAAAGAATCCTGGCACTTTGATTTTTCAGAGAATAAAGAGCCCCAATGCATTTGTTTTCATTCACTCCCAGTAGCGGGGAGAGTTTCTAATAGGAACTCTTCTCTCAGAAGATAAACCCAAGGACAGCACAGCAGCCACCAGCGGGGATGGGGGAGGAAGCCGAAGGGGGGGAGAAAGGAAATCACGTGGGACTTTTCCCAAATATTATCTTCTGGTGTCGCTTTTGTCTTAGGACCTGCCGCCGCCATTTTATCAGATAAATGCTGAAGAGCAGCACTGATGGGCAGCCCAGCCCAGCATGCTACTACTTCACAATAAGCCGCCGCAAGGAAGTCCAGGAGGTGGGTCTTGGAAACCCATAGCACACGTCCATCATTTCTCAACAAACACCATTGAAATGCAGACTGCCAAGGGACAGAGGAGAAGTACCACTGAACTATCAAAGGGACTAGGCACAGATTAAATTCTGCGCTCTCTTCCCTTTGATTTCCTTAATTCTATTTCAGCGCCAGGCAAGCAGCTTCAGCTAGCTCATCCTAAATAATGTCACCTTCTTCTTCTTCGCATGGATAGCCTCTAGCAGAGGCTGATTGCCTTCGCTGAGTATTTTGATTCTGGATGTGATCGCTTTAGATGAGCAGGTCCCATCACTGGGTCACCCAGGGGTCTTGGGCTGCAGTCCCCAGAGGACATCCCCACCAGCTGTGTTGGCTGCAGCTTCTGGTAGAGGCAGTCCAAGAACGTCTGGGTTACCCCAAGTTGGGACCCACTGATCTAGACAATACTGTCACAAGGTTTGAATGATTATCCCCAAACTTCTTCTCAAAACAGTCTTGAGGGGTAGACCATGGTGTGAGAGAACACATGGTCAGGGTCAACTCATGAGTTTTGGAGGTTTAACAGGCGCCAATCTCCGAATCTTCCCAGTCCCAGCTTAGCTTTCTAACCACGAGGCTTCCCTTGTGTTACTCCGGATGCAGTTTGGGAGTCTCTGAGCTGGGCACCTTCAAGGCACAGAGTTACCCATCGTTCTCTACCACCAGGGATTTTCCAGGGGTGTTGGGCCGCAGTGACCATCTGCACCAGTGAACATGGCTGAGGATTGGGGATGATGGAAGATCTGGTCTGAAATCCAAGGATCCCACTGTTCACTTAACTGAATTCCAAGACCATAGTTAGTGGTAAAAAAAGAAAGCTATAACTACACTGGGATTGCAATTTAAGAAAAGTGGGCTTCATTTGTTTCACCGCACAACTCTTTTAGAATTCTGAAGATGTGTCATCAAAACGCAGTAGAGAAAAGCCGTGGGTTGGTTCAAATACTATCTATCTAAATAGGGATGTTGACACAGCAGCAAAATGGAAGGGAGAAGATTGGGCTTCGTGGTTCGCAGCATCTAAGTGTAGTTGCTTTTAGAATAATGAAAGGTATACATTTTAGTTACAAATATATTTTTAAAAAAGATCTTGCTATAGCAAAGACTGTTTTTGGTTTTAATGGAAAAGTCTAGAACAGTAACCATCATTAATTACTTATTATTAGAAATAATTCTACAAACTGGGCATCACCACACCTTGTGGAAGCAAGTTATGTAAATGACTTCAAATCAGTCCTTTTGTCTGTTCTGAACCTCCAGTTAAGCATCACTGGGTAACTCCAAATTCTAGAGGCACAAGAGAGAAAACCTTTATCTTTTCATCACTACACCTATAGGGTATAGTGTGTGTGCTGGGAGTATGTGCCCTATACCCTTCCACATTACACCCTTTTCCACGCATGATCCCCTATTTTGCCCAATTGTTTTTATCTGAAAAACAACAACCCCAAACATTACTCCTGAGAAATATGATACCGCTTATTTTCTGCACTTCTACAAGTTTCATAATCTCCTTTTTTATTTTATTTAAAGATAGCGGCTAGGAGAACTGAAACTACTATTCCACGTGTGACTCTACCACAGATTTTTATAAGAGTATTATGATACTGGCAGGATCAGAGGCTTTTCTTAAATGATGTCATAAAGAGGCTTTACGGTCTTGGCTAAGGGCTTCCGAAGCTTTTCAGACTTTAGGAACTGAATTTCATGGTCCATGAGCAACATATGCAAAATTCAGCCTCCTCTTCTATGTCAATACTTGATGCATTTTTTGAATGACACCTTGTTGGTACACTTCTGAAGAAAACAGACACCCCATGGTTATGCACGCAGGGTGTTTTTTTTATATATATAGTGAAGGCCCAAAATCTGATGAATGCTGACAATCCCAGATGGATCTTGAAATTAGATGTATCTATTTCCTCACTTTTCAGACACAGACTAATGCATATTTGACAATGACATTCAAGCAACAACATCAGATTTTCTGGACATTTACATGCGCATGTCAACAGTAACCAGACTCTGGACATCTACAGCCTATATATCTGCACAAGCAACACACACACACACACACACACACACACACACACACACACACACACCAGCTGGATGGAAACTCTCACATTCTGATTACTGGATAGTTTTTAATTTATACATACACTATAACAGACAGCAGACAGATTTGATATGTGCATGTACACACTTGGCTGAATTTCAGTAGCGTTACTTACTTACTTACTTACTTACTTACTTACTTACTTACTTACTTACTTACTTACTTACTTACTTACTTACTTACTTACTTACTTACTTACTTACTTACTTACAGTATTTTTAGCCCACCTTTCTCCTTGGAAAAGCACCCAAGGCGGCTTACAGTAATGAGGGACTATATACAGTCCAGTATAATTAAGACATATTCAAGTTTGAGAACAGGGAATTGAGGGACATCTTACAACATTAAAAAACAACATTAAAGCTACAAGAGAAAGGAGCAGTTAAAGAGATGAGTAAAAAATCCATGTAATCATGCATGGTAGACCATCCAAACATTATGGCGGATGGAGACTAGCATTGAAAACATAGTGTCAGTGCAATCACACAAGGGAGATATAAACACCAAGTTATGAGCGGTCATGAGAACTCCTCTCCTGCCAAAGGGGACAGTCAGAGGGGCTGCCACCTGGGACAGCCATGATTCAAACAGCTACATCAACAAAGCTAGGCCATTGCCTACACAGTTAAGTGTCCCAAGATAGTGCCAAGCAGGTCCCCAAACATTATCAGCCAGGCTGCCCAGTAAATCAAACACAAGGGATGAGTTTCCCAGAAATTGGTTTAAATTCAGTAAAGGATGAAGGTGCTCCTCTTCGTTCAAGGGAAGGAGGAAGAACTTTTTCCACTGTTGTCATGGAGTTGACACTAGCCTTTACTGTGGCGAGTGCAATGCTAGGTCTATTTGAGAGAGAGAGAGAGAGAGAGAGAGAGAGAGAGAGAGAGAGAGTGCCTCTACTCACTAAGGCAGCTCTGGAACCCGAAACAGCACTGCCGAAATCTCGTCAGTGAGCCCTGTCTGTTCCTGCTGTTATCTGAGCCAGAAGCCCAGTCTTTTACCCTGACAAGCGGCGGTAGAAATAGTCATGTCATCATGAATTGGTTTACGAGCATAATCCATTCCGGAAACATGCTTGTAAACCAAAACTCTTACATCAAAGCAAATTTCCCCATAAAAATAAAGGAAATGCAGATGATTCGTTCCCCCATAGACCACATACTGTACACACAAAATGCCTAAACTCACAAAAGAAGTTGGCTTGAAGTCCACATCCACGCCATGGTTTAGGTACCTGGCTGTGGAATCTGCTCTGTGTGGGATTAACAACTGGATTTTACTCTGTGGTTTTAATCTGACAATAGTAAAATGCAATTTGTGGCTGTATACACACTTGACTAGCTGTCCCAGGACTAGAAATGGTTTGAGAAATAAGACAGGATGTTGAAAACAAATTAGGAGCATAAAAACACACCAGAATGCAAAACCTAAACCAAACTACAGTGCTTTAAAACTGTTTCCCCAGCTCTTCAACAAGACAAAAATAGGTTGTTTTGCTTTTCCATTTCTTCTACCGTTTGTGACAAGGCAGGAAACAAGGAAAGGAAAGAGGAAGGTGAAATAAAGGAAAAAGAGATAATTCCAGATTAATGAAAACTCCCATCTCAGTTCACTAAGCAAGTAGTCATAAGACACCAGTGGGTATTTTCCTGTGATTTCTACCAAAAACACAGGAAGTGAGGGGGAACAGACATAGCTTTTAAAAATGCCACCTCATTCTTTCTGGGTGTGCATGTATGAAGCCATCATTGCCAGATTGCTCTTGATTTGCAAGTCTCATTTCCATGCCACTCTTCGAATACATTTTCAGGCTTGGAAAACAAGCCAGAAGTTTAGCTCAGCCAGAGCTAACTCAATCTGACAGCAATAGCACTGGTGCCTGCCAGCCTTGATTGACTGGTTGGATATATTTAGACAGGAAGGAAGGAAGGAAGGAAGGAAGGAAGGAAGGAAGGAAGGAAGGAAGGAAGGAAGGAAGGAAGGAAAGGAAAGGAAAGTGTTCTGCTTATATACCGCCCCATACCACTTTAAGTAGTCTCTGGGCGGTTTACAATTTTAATTACAGTGTGCAGGCTTGGAAGGAAGGAAGGAAGGAAGGAAGGAAGGAAGGAAGGAAGGAAGGAAGGAAGGAAGGAAGGAAAATGAAGGGGGAGAGAAAGAGAGAGAGAGAGAGAGAGAGAATGAAGAAGATGCTGAACTGAATAAAGGAACTGATAGGACAATGAACTGAAGAAATGAACTAACTCAAGGGACATTGCTAGGAACAGGGAAACTGTTTTACAAGGAAAGTCACGTTTTAGGCAAATCCCTCCCAATGAACTCACTGCCCAAACAAATATCACTCTCCTCCCAGTGAGCTCACATCAAAACAAACATCCGTTCCCAATTTCAAGCTACGAAGAAAAGGACACTGTGGAAGAGCCAGAACTTAGAGAGTGATATTATTTTTAAAAAGTAATCCACTCTCATTACTCACTATGGTATTTCAGATGTTAATTTTGTTGCTGCTGCTGTTCCTGAAGGTAGTGGGGAGGTAACACTTTGCTGGTTGGTTTTCTACTATTTTTTTTAATCTTTAAAGAAAAACTACTTAGGATGAATATGAAAATGCCATAAAATAATTTGGAAAATTCAAATTGCATCCAGATGGCCTTTAATGGCAAAAAAATCTACAAATAGCTATTTATACATATAAAGCAAATAAGCTGCCTCTTGAGCACAACATTTTAAACCTAACTTTCAAAATCTTCCCTCTCGTCACACAACCCCACCCTGCCCCCACTGCCCTGTAAGTTGCTATAGGTGACGAGAAAGCTTTTAATGCCAAGGCCTGTGAGTGGCAACTTAGGTGGTAAAAGAAGGTCCCAGTTCAACCAGTTCCAAGAATCCTGGGAGATTCTGATGCCCCGAAGGACCAGCTGCTGGTCAGAAGGCAAACCTGGAACAAACGGATTCGTGTGTCAGGCTGTGCCCAGGAAGTTTTACTTCATGTACTGTAAAATTTTGGCAGGTACCCCGGTGACTGGGATCTGGTGTTCATTTCCCCACTGAACTTCCCAAGGGAAGAGCCGGCCTCTGCAATTTCAAACAACTCAAGAAGGAGAGATGGGTGAACCACTTCTGACTATGTAACTCGAGACGGAATGTACAAACAAGCCAGATACACTCCGTTGAGCCATGTAGTCCAGCATCCTGTTTTCCTCCGTCAGTGCCAGCCCCGTGAAGCAGCTGCTATGGGGAAAGCTGCACCTTTGAGATTGTGGAGGGTAGATCTTTATGTGCCACAATAAGCAGAGTGGAATATGGTGGCCCAGTGACAGTCAGTGGCAAAGTAAGATTCAACTCCTAGTGTGGCCAGTCTCCAGATATATATGAAAAGTCAAAAGAATGCTGCCTTGTCCTTAATTTCAAGGTAAAGGTAAAGGTTCCCCCCACACATGTGTGCTAGTTGTGTCCGACTCTAGGGGCTGTGCTCATCTCCATATTCAAGCTGAACAGCCAGTGTTGTGCAAGTCCGTGGTCATGTGGCCAGCCTGGCTGCAAGGAAACACTGTTTTACCTCCCCGCTTTTTATGGCGGTACATATTTATCAACTTGCATTGACATGCTTTCGAACCTCTAGGTTGGCAGGAGCTGGGGTGATCAGCGGGAGCTCGTTCTGCTGCATGGCATCCGGGATTTGAACCGCTGAGCTGCCAACTTTGCAGCCGACAGTTTTCAGTAATCTAGCCCGCTGAGCCACCACACCCCTTTCAAGCTACAAGGCCCTAAACCCAACCTCTGGCTCTCACTCCATTAGATCCACAGAATACGATGCTAAATGGTTAGTTAACTGTTACATTAATCCCATTGATTCTGGGTACCCTCCAACTGGAACAAGCAACAGGACCAGTGCCAGCCTGGCTCCAAGGGCCAATCGGTTAAGAAGCCCCAAAATAAGACACAAAGACAACTGTGCCGGATTAACCCACTGCACGTGGCTGACCACCACTCCCCTTCCCCGTTTGCTCCAACATAGGCGTGACAAAGTGCCCAATCTTCTGCGGAACCACATTCTGATGAGGTACGGAAAGTCTTCATCGGCAGAGGAATCTATGGAAGTTGTGAGAGTTGAAGATTTGCTGCTACCGAGGAAATGTGACAACACTGGAGCCACATTATCCCACTCAAACACCCACTTGTACACTTGAGCAATCTGCTGACATATACTAAGCTTCTGGTGTTTTTTTTTTTTCTTTCCCCAGTCTTACTAACATGGGAGTCATTCATAAAGTTCACCACACACAACAGCGGAAGAGGAGATAAACAATGTTGTGACAACTGGGGAGGAGGGGGAGGAGGAATTGGATGAATGAAATGCAATGATTGCTTCTCCAGCGCAATCATTTAGTACATCATTAACTCACTGTCAGCAGGTACAATTCCTTGCGCTCTTTCAACTCCCACTCCATTTATTTCACCTCCCCTTTGATTTAATCTTTGGCCGTTCTACTCCCATTCTCTCTGCCCATTGCTCTCATTCCTCTATGTTTTCTGTGCCTTTTTGTTTTCCTCAATGCCAACATTTTAACAACCTATTTTAGCTCCTTTACCTAATGTCAGCACCCCTCCCTCCCTCCCTCCCTCCCTCTCTCTCTCTACACTCTTCTTACTTGCTCTCTTCTTGGCTACATAAAGGTTTGTAAAACTATAAATACAAGTCGCTCATTTTTCCTAAACCAGCTTTGCCTGTCAATAAAGCCATTCCTTCTGTAGCCTAAAAAGAGACAGATGTCACGGGCATTCCAAAGGCTTATGGGGAGGATGCTGTACGTTTGGCGGAGGGCACTGAAAGGGGAGGAGGAGGAGGAGTCCTTTAAAAGTGTTGATTTAAATGTGGTTAATGTATTTATTGACATTGCCCAAAGAGTTAAAAGCAGAAGATCTGCATGATAAACCAGAGTGGGCCTGGGGGTGGGGGTGGGGGCAGCAGATATAAACACAAGAGTATATAATCCAGAAACTCTTCCTAAGATTTGGTCTTTTTTTTTTTCTCAAGAGGCTGCACTTAGTTTGAGCCCCTCGGAAAGCTGCTGTTGAGAGGGGGCATCAAATGGCTCCCAGGCAGACAACTCGAAGTTCAAGCCTTAGCTATCTCCTGGAAAGGCAAGAAAGACTGTTGCCCAAAAGCCGAGAGAACTCAATAGCCGGAGAAGAACTTTTGTGTGGACTTCTTGTGCTCATTCTGAGCAAACAGATTAATGGCCATAGAGGGAATCAGCACAACACATGGACTCGGCTCCTGATAAAATCAGTATCCTACGCACCAGGAGGTGGTAAAGCAGCAGGGATGCTGCACCCTCCTGCTCTGCATGCCTCCTAATAACAACCCCAGTCCCACTCACCCTGCGCCCCAGAGCGCAGAGAGAACTCCCAGTTCCCTGAGCTCCTTGCCCTCTGAAGATGCCGGCCACAGAGACTGGCGAAATGTCAGGAAGGAAGAACTTCCAGAACACAGCAAAACAGTCCAGAAAACTCACAACAACTAACAATCACCTACTTTACCCGTATTAATAACACCAGTAATAATACTTTATGGCAACTTTATGGCAAGCTGCAGGTACAGTGGACCCTTGTATAACAAACAGCTTGTATAACATAAAATCTGTACAACATAAAAAAAATCCAGAGATAGGGGAAATTTGCTTAACATAATCGCCTATGGGGAGAATCCGTACAACATAAAAATGGGACCACTCCATTTTCAATGCATTCCTATGAGAATTTGTATAAAGGAAAATTTGCTTAACATAATTTCATTTGGAACGAATTAATTCCTTTATACAAGGTACCACTTAAATGTCTAGTCTAGTCAAAGGAAACTGGAGGAGATCCCTTCCCATAGCTGTCCCTATGGATCAGGATCCAAGCTGTGTTCCGACTAATTACAAACAGTGATGGATGTGAACCTAAAATGTACAGATCTTGAAGGAAACACAACATACTCTAAATAGTACAGAGAAAGGGGGGGGCAGATTAAAGCCCAAGAAGCTTAATTTATAAATTAGACACCATCTGCAGATTGTGCTCCTTGAAATAATTGTTGAATCTGACAATGCACTGCTGCTTTTTAGAAAGTTTCAGCCAGCTTTGCTTCCATTTAATTAAATTTCTGCACTTAACTTTGATTGCGCTCAAAGCACCGCTGCTTTGCCCAGATTGAGTTCCTTTGCCACCTGCTGTGTTCTATCTAGCCATGATTCCACAGTTATGGCAAAAATTATGTCTAAATTTTTTCCCTCCTCCCAAGAAAAGCAGCTTGCATGCACTGCCAGCTTGTCTCCCATACTTAAGAATGCTATGGGTGGAGTAGAAATGTCAAGTTTGAGACCACATTTCAGTCTGGGAGCATATTGTCACAAGATCAATTCTGAACACTTCTGATCCACCACATCAAATGAAGCCCACCAGATCCCTGGCACCCTTCCAGTCAAGTAAGCAGGGGCAAAAAACAGATTTATAAGTCCCAGGAATGTGTAGGAAAGTCACAGTTTAGAATGGTTGCTAACTAGATGCTGGTGTCTGGTAAATGGAATAGTATCCCTAATGAAGTCTGGTAGCTTTCTTCACTGATTGAAGACTTGTCTGTTGATTTAGGGGTTCTCCCAAGTATTCATCTAACAGTTATACAGTCTGTTAATTTAAACTACTTTTACTGATGTTTGTCTGTAATGAGCAATACTTTGGGATTTTATCAAATGAAAAGCAAAGCAGATATGCTTTTTAATAAATAAATATTAAATAAGCCTGAAGCCATCTATGGAAGCCTGGCTACAGAGAGAATCGTTTAAGAGTAACAGAGCAGACGTTGATCAGGACAAACTTGACTCTTCAAGTAACTGCCAGCTGAATTTCTCTCCTGAAGAAAATACTGGTGGAAGAAAATGGGGTCTACAATTCTTCACTGAGGCTAAGCTTGAAGCAGAGAAAAAGCTGGCTTTGGTAGACGCCCATGTCTTTTTGCAAGAAATGTCTTGGCTTCTTCTGAACTCCTCCAATCTCTAGAGCAGTTGCGCAAGTACTTTCGGGTTTGTGGATGAAGTTATCCTATTGCATTTTATTGGATGACTGGTCGACATCAACTGACTTGCATCCAAGAGGACACAAGCCACTTCAATAGGTTAAAAGGAGCAAAGCAACACCAAAGGCTTTCCCCCATATGGGCACTCTACCCAACAGGATCAATTCCAAGAATCACAGAATGGCAGGCTCATCTGAAGGATCATCTATCCCAATCTGGTGCCAAGGGAAGAAATTCGCAACTAAGGAAGCCCTAAAAAGGTAGCCACCTGATCCGTCATTTTACCATACAACCCGCAGTATGACTACCATACTGTAATCCACAAAGCTGGGTTCACTATGGCGGCAAAGTGACTAAAAGTTAAGTTCTGCATTTCCATCCGTCCTTTGCAACTCGCAAGATAACGGCTGCTCCAGAATATGCAATTGATGCAAGTGTGTGGGCTGGTAAACCATGTTGTATTTATTTGCAAGGTTCCGCGAAGAACCACGGCATGCCCTGAAGCAGATGTTATGGATGTTAGTATATTACATTCCCGTAGCTACTGTTAAAACAAAATTTGTCACAGACAGGAGTAACTAGCATAAATTTATGTAAGGTTTAACGCACCTAGTCAATCATTGAAAAGATAGCCGAGCTGGTCTAAATTTCCAGAGCTATGCTGTGATCGATTTAAATAAAAACAACAACAACAACAGAAGGTTTACTGCTGAGGTTAAACTATTTACACCTTTCCGAAGTCAAAATGTATTTAGGCAAAGTCCTTGAAAGGAAGTATGTATCCAGAGGTTGCAGGCATGGGAGGGCTCCTTCGTGTGGTACACAAGCCCTATTCAAGCATTCTGCAAGCAACACAGCAATGTATTCACACACGATGGGGAAAACAGGTCAGCTGCATTCCTTCCCATTGCTACTTTCAACAAACACATAAGCTGGGGGGAGGATATTGCATCCCTGGGCGCTCCACATTAGCTAGGACGTGGGGGGGTGGAATCAAGATTCTGGCCCACTTGGAGAGCCGGCATGAGAAAAACACATGATGAACAGGCTTATAGAACAGCTGAATAAGGACTACAGTGTGAAACAGGTTTACACTGGGCACTTACACCAACAACAGCCACAGCAATAGAATGCAATTCATTCCTTATGCTTGCAGAAGGGAAGGTCCCCCGGATGGCATCTGAACCTACACATCACTGGGTATCTCTCTCACACGAACTCAGAAACTGCCCAGCTGCTCCCATCACAGACCAAGGGCCAAGCAGAAGGAAGAAACAAATTTGGCCCAAATGGCCACATCCGGGTAACACGTCTCATGAAATAAGTCCACAAAGTCTTGTGGCATGATGTATTTGTTAAGCTGTGATGGTGTCGTAGGACTTTTTGAGGGTCAAAATCATTTCGATGATTTATCCCTGAATCGCCCGCAGCTGCAAATTGCCGCTAGTTCATGAGTTGCCATGCACCAGTCACATGGCTTGACCCGGAACCGGGAATACAAACATGGACTCGTGAATATTTGCTGCCGCAGTCTACTCCATTATACAAAGGCGTAAAGATATAATCCTGATTGTTGTTTTGCAGTTGCAGTACCGGATGGATGTTTTTTCTTCTGATCCATTTGCACCCTTACCTTTTAAAAAGGAAGAAAAGAACATGAATTGTGGTTTGAGTTTTGTTTTAAAGAGGGAAGCTCAAAGGTAAAGCAATGCTAAGGTGTACTGCAGTACAGGAAAAAGCGCAAAGGAAGACGAGACCCAATCAGTGCAAGTTCTCTGCCTCTCACCCTCCGGAATGAATGAAGTTCAGTTTTGTGATGAAGGAGCATGTCCTGTTCTTGTCCAGGTGTCCCCAGCGTGCTTGGCCCCTAACAGCAGACCTGCCCGTCTTGCAGAAGGGGTCAAATTACTTTACAAGAAAGAAAAGCAGCCGAGGGAGGCACATACCTCGACTTCCACGCCTGCCCTGAATTAACTTTTAATAGGGAACCAAATGTCACATTCGCTCATCTCCGTCATCTAAAAATTTATCCCCTTATGCCGCAGCAATAAAGAGAATTATTTAAAAATTGAACAGAGCTTAGAGAAGGGAGGGAAACCAGGAAGATTGTGTTTTGTCTCCACCTGACTCAACATTTTAACTGCCTTTAAAAAAAAGATACATATTCTTCAAGTAGCAGAAAAGGGGATCGAAGTTAGATACTGTATATAAAAAGTTTTAGAGAACACACCAAGTTTCACTTGTCAGCCCTGGTACAAGCCATCTTAACTTCTTTCTACTCTAGAAACTTCACCTGCAAACGTGTTTACTCTGACTTTAATGAAAGAGGAGTAGAGCAGGGATGCCTTCGGAAACTGCTAGGGGTGCAGGGTTCTTTTTCTTTCTCTTTCTTTCTTTCTTTCTTTCTTTCTTTCTTTCTTTCTTTCTTTCTTTCCCCCGCCCCTACCAATACTGGTTTGTCATCTGGATCCTGCTATTTTGTTTTTAACTTTTTTTTAATCCTGTCTAAATAGGTGCGGTATACAAATTTGAAAATATATAAATAAATAAATAAAATAGTTTCATTTTTTTATTTCTGTCAGGCTATTTGTTTCACTGGCTGAGAAATAAAAAGTGCTATCGAACAGAATGAGTTTGGGACTTGAGCCTAGGATGTGAAGGCTTCTGTCTCATTCCATTAATTAAAAAAAATCACCAAGGCTTTATTGCTGTGAATAGGAGTAAGCCCACACTCACAGTTAATCTGCTGAAAATGTAAAGGATTATTTTAATGTTATTTTAATTGTTAGACTGTCAATGCAGTTAACAGGATAAGAAATGAGGACTGGTTTATGTTCCTTTTAACCTACCACTTCGAAGAACGATGCTGTTGGGCAGTAGGTCATTTGGGGGGGGGGGGTGCATTTTGTTAAGTAAAGCCAACTGATTTTTAAAAAATCTACAAGTCAGATACGACTCATCCGTTCCTAACATGTAAAATTTAATTTTATAAAATGATATAGATATATAAATGTATGTCCATTCAAAGCTTGGAATGCCTGCAGCTGGATCTTTCTTTGCTGATGCTCAGCTGCCTCCAGAAAACCCAGGAGGGAACCTTTTGCCCTTAAAATGGCTAGAAACACCCAAGCTGCTGGTGGCACCTGCTAGGAGATTCTGGGAACCACAACTCAAAAAGGAACCTTTTCAAGGTCTGGTATCTAGCAAGGAAGGAAGGCTTTTGGCTCCGGATGGAATTGCCAGAAACCACTGAGACCGGCTGTGGCATATGCCCACTTCCTCTTGCTCACGAACGTCCCAGGAACCTGTCAGAAACAGTGGCTGCCACTTCCCTTTTTCGAGGACCAAAGAACGAACTGCCATCTCACCTGCAAACAGCTCTTGCAGGGCAGGGGAAATGGCAGTTCAGAATGAGCCAAGGAACCGTGGTCTTTGCTGAGTGTAAATAGAAATAGAGTGGACTCATGCCCTAAACCAGGCATGTCCAAACTTTGGCCCTCCTGATGTTTTGGACCACAACTCCCAGAATTCTAAGCTTAGATTGCCAATGGCAAAGGACTGTGGGAGTTGCGGTCCAAAACATCTGGAGGGCTGAAGTTTGGACATGCCTGCCCTAAACACATCCAATCTTGCCTGATTTTGAAAGCTAAGCAGGGTCAGCCCTGGTTAGTACTTGGATGGGAGACCACCAGGGAATACCAGGTGCTGTAGGCGCCTGGAGTAGGAACTGGCAAAACCACTCCAGTATTCCTGCCAAAAAAACTCCATGGACATGGGATCATGAAGAGTCGGTCATGACTGTAATGACACAACACACATGTACGTTCTAGCAAACTCTTCCATGGCAGGGTTGGCCACAGGACAGATAGCAACGCTTCTGAACTCCTCTCTGCTGTGGGTCCACTCATCTGCCCTTAGAGACATCCCCCCCCCCAGCTCTCCATCTCTCATTTCCCAGCCCTGTGGTCAGAACGTACACAAAGTAACCCTTTTGTTAACGGCTGTCCCGTCTTCAGATGCAGCTTTAAGGTGGCATCCACCCTGACCCCCTTTTGTACAAGGCGACTCAAGCTGCTGCCATCTGCAGCCATCACCGCAAAGCCCAAATGTGATCTGACAAGCTCTTCTCCTTTCTCTCCACGGCAGTCTGGTTTTACTGTTGTGCCCATTTCTTAACAGCCCAGATTACGAGGAGGAGTTTCCCACAAAGAAGTGCTCACTTGCAAAAGTTAAAAGGGCACCAGGAAGTCACCTTAGCCTTTTAAAAAATATATATATCCAAAATATCTTCCCTATCACCACCAGAGATTGAATCTATGTCCTTGATTTCTTTAAAACAAACCTGTCTCACTGCAGTTCCTGGGCAAAGCAGTAGTGAATCTGTATTAGTTGAGTATATGCTTTCCACGCAGAAGACTCCCGGTTGGCTGGTACCAGGCGTTTTCGATCAGCCTCTCCCAATATGAAGTCCCAACATACAACAATCCCCTTTTGCTCCAACTAGCAGACTATGCCAGGCAAAAACGATGGAAAGTGTTGGCACAACGTTGGAGACAGCTGGCACAGGTGACAATGCTAGATACACCAATGGATTGACATTATATGAAGCTGCTTCCTCTGACCATGTGTTAGACCAGTGGTTCTCCACCGGTGGGTCCCCAGATGTTCCTGGACTGCAACTCCCAGAAATCCTGGCCATCTCAGCTAGTCATGAACACTTCTGGGAGTTGCAGTCCAGGAACATCTGGGGACCCACAGGTTGAGAAGCACTGTCTTAGACTAAACAGGGCGAGGAATCTGCGCATTTGGGGCGCTTGAGCTTAGGAAAAGGGTAGTATGGCTGTTGCACAGTCGTCATTCTGTGTTGTCAAGTTGGAACCGATTTATAGCAACCCTAATTTGTGAGATATTTAAGGAGTGGTTTTACTGATTTGAACCCAGGTCTTCTGAGTCTCAAGCCATCACTCTATCCGCTACACCGCACTGTGCATCAAGGCTGTTGTAGGAGCATATCAAATTCAGAAATGTATAGGACTATGCATGGGGTGGACAAAGAGTATGGGAAAGGGTGCCTCTGTCTCCCTTTCACATATAAGAACCCAGGGTCATCCGATGAAAATGAATGATGTAAAGGAAGTATACATTTGCACATGGCACATAGGTAGCCTTGAGAACTTCACCAACCTGGACGGCTTGAAAAGGGGATTAGATAAATTCACCAAGGACAAGATGCAGCAGGAATACTAATTATGAGACTACCTCTAGGATTAGAGACAACATGACTCCCAAAACCATTTGTTTGGGAACATGAGGAAGAGGATGCTGTGTTCTCCATCCTTAGGTGGCAGGTTTGTCATAGGCACCTCCTTGGCCAATGTGTGGACAGCCGGCTGAACAAAATTGGCCTTTATCCCCAAATCCACCCTGGTTAGTGTGTTCTTAGGACTCTGGATTTTTTTTTTAAATGCTCCGGTACGGTTGTTTGCAAAAATAAAATTTGCTTACGGCTATATAAGACAGAGATGTGCTGTTTAGCCGTTAAAAAGGGACTTTAGCAAACCAGTTCCGTTTTTACCTACAGCATTTTATCTGGGACACAGAACAGGAGCTAGTAAGAGATGACTCAGCCTCTTAAGATCTATTCAGATCCAGAAAGTTTTAAAGAAAAAGAAACTGTGTCAGAAGGGACCTCACACATTCAACCACTATGGCCTATTTATGTAAAGAACCCCATACAAAATGCACTCAAGACAAAAGCATGAACAATCTCTGTTCATAACATACTTTGAAAAAAGGATATTATCTAACCTGTCCTAGCTGGCAGTCTTGCAATTCTCCTCTTACAGCTGCTCTTAAATATCTAGGTCTACTTTTCTGAAATGTAAAAACCCAGAGAGACGATTGGATAGGTCTAATCAAAACGAAATTGCTAATGTCACAATGTTTCTATATAAATTAGTGTTCCAGCAGGGATTTTTAGCACTCTGCCTTCACATTTATGGGTACACATAGGCCACCCAAGAACATGGGAAAGGCTGCCCAGATACTGCTTCTTCCAGTTAGCTGACTTGCCCAAGTAGAAGCAGACGGGAAAAGGTAGGCATTAGGGTGATCCAGTTCAGCTGGCATGTCTACTTTTAGCCTTCCAGGCCAAAAACAAAAGAGAGGCCCTGCGTGCATGTTATCAGACAGCAACCTCGGCAAAGTGCAGGGAGGTTTGTCACCTACAGCAACAATGCACTGAAGACTTGTGATCTACATCAGCCCAGGGCAGTGTTGGCGAACCTATGGCACGGGTGCTAAAGGTGGCACTCGGAGCCCTTTCTGTGGGCACCCGACATGGCCCCTTCACAGCCACCTGCATTCAGGTTACATGGCTGTATTGGAACTTTGCAAAAAAAAAAAAAATAGTGGGTTTTGAATTGCAGTTTGGGCACTCGGTCTCTAAAAGGTTCGCCATCACTGGCCTAGGGGAAGGCGCAGGTATTAGATTAGAAACAGATTAATCTATGCCTGGCCTGTGTGCCAACAAATGGCGCTCACTGTGGTAGAGTGACGTACGGCACTAACTGGACGGTAGCTTAGATATATTTGTGAATTGGTTTTCTTTCCATTCTCAACGTGGTGCTTGCATAGAGATCCCCAACCAGACGACGCCCACGGACATCCTCCCTTTTCCCATCCAAGACAGTTGCCTCAACGCCCAGTTGAGCCATGCACCTGATCGGGAGCCAGCATCTTCTGCCGCTTCCCCAGAGGTGGCCGCTGCCTGGAGATGAAACGGCTCCCCAGCAGCTCATTCAGCCACTGCCAGGAAAGGCCTCATTTCATCCTGAAAGTGGAGGGTGGTTGCAGTGGGACTCCCTCCCTCTCCGGTTCTTCTCGGAGGAATAAAGCAGCCCTCTTGCTGCGTCGACCAATTAGTTTAGAGATGGTGGGGAATAAATATTTAAGAGGACCCCTTCCTTCCTGAGCCACACACCACCTGAGTCTACTTTGCTTCCCTCCTGCTTTTCTGATAGAACCTCCCACTGGTCACCAGCAAGGTTTAAACCGTTGTGCGAGATCAATGGGATCGGAAGGCCAACAAAGAGAAAAATCCTATCTCGCCCTGCAGTTTCTTATAAACTGGAGCAGCAAGAGCGGGAAGGCGAAAAAGAGAGAGGGAAATCTGTTCGCTTCCGGTTGGCATTATTTAAAGTGGTTTATGGTACTACTTTTATTTCCCCCACCCCACCCCCGTTTCTCCAATTTCTTTTCTTCCCAGGCTTGGTTTTAGCACAAAACCCATATAATGATGGTGAAGGTCAGAACTACTTTCAGTACATACGCCACATATTCCACTTCGCAATACAAGCTACCGCTTTCACCACACACACACACACACACACACACAGAACCTCTGTACCTTGCAGCAATGGCCTAATCTCACTTGCCGTTATTGCTCTCAATGGTATTTAACATAATAGCGTGGACCACGGATGAGCTTATTTGAAATTAACGTGGAGATGGCTGGTACTTCAGCGGGATCTCCGCAGCAATTCACCATTAATTACTGCACTGTTATTTTTAAGTGTTAGCCATAAACCAGGCTGCTGCTACATTTGCATTCAGCAGGCTGTGTGTGTGTGTGTGTGTGTGTGTGTGTGTGTGTGTGTGTGTGTGT
>JAHTLZ010000038.1:7434001-7447879 GCA_023846285.1 Phrynocephalus versicolor | reverse complement strand
TGTGTGTGTGTGTGTGTGTGTGTGTGTGTGTGTGTGTGTGTGTGTGTTGGGGGGGGAGAGAGATGTAGGGAGGTAAATGAGAAATAAATTAGAACAGAAGCTAAGTGCTGCTGCTTCCAACTTTAATATTCCCCAATTAGTTTATGATTTGGAGGTAAAACGTTTAACCTCGAGGTCACGCTCTCCCTTTCATCCCGTCCCCTGCAAGGGCTATGAATATATTTTCTCTAATTTCTTACACTTTTCGTTTGAAAGGAAAACACCAAGATGGATAAAATATGGCCTCTGGGATGGATGAAGCCTGCTGTTACCCTTCAACAGCCTATGGAGTCTCGGGATGTTATTTCTCCCAGCATATTCTCCCAACCGGTCTTCCTAGGATTGCCTAATAAGCAGAAATATATGCCGGGTTTCTCCCGAGATTGGAAACATTATTTTTCCGGATCACGACGCCCAGAATCCCTCAGCCAGTATGGTTGGGAAGCAGAGGTTTCCTGAAACGAGAACTCACGGAATTTACCAGCTCCGATGGCCGTTCCTGGGAACTCCACACTCTGGTTCCTTGGAGTGAAACTGCAAAGATTGGGAGTGAGCCTTCGTGCTCGCTTCCAAGATAAAAAAGAAACCCAGCAATCAAACAAGCATTGTTGGAAATTTCTTTCTCAACCCTGCATTGCTACTTCTTAGCAAGATCTGCTGAGAGAGATCTTTCTGAGCTGGGATCAGGCCAATATGCCAATATATTCAGTCCTGACTTGGGTTCAAAGAGAGCCTCACTTCTGTGCCTGGTCCCTGCATTCCTTTGTCCGTTGGGGTCAATGAGGCTGTTTCATCCAAAGTAGTCATCTTCATGGTTTGCTTGCTTGTACAGTGGTACCTCAACTTACGAATTTATTCGTTCCGAATGCATGCTCTTAAGTCGAACTACTCTTAAGATTATCTAAATAACTGAAGATTATCTAAATAATTGAAAATTATCTAAATAATTGAAAAAATATGTTAAAAATGGGAAAAAATGGAAAAAAATATTTTAGACCATATCTAAAATTTGTAAGTCGGCAGTTAAAACACCAACAATTTTCCACTCTTAAGTCGAATTGTTTCACTCTTAAGTCGAGCTGCTCTTAAGTCGGGATACCACTGTATCTGTTCACTAAAAGTAAATAAAACATTTTTATTCTTACTCATAATGCCTGAAAGTGAGTTGCTGAGACTGGAAGGGCCAGTTACTGAGGAAAGGGAGTGGACTACTCTGGGGAACTTGAAACTAACTCTTTGAATCTGTACTCTTGCTGCACAACCGGAGCAGCTTAATCGAAATTCGGAACTGCAGCATAAAGTACTGTATGTTCTCGTTTCTGATACAACCTTCTATCCAAATAGGACCATGAGGGAGCTGGTAAGGCAGAGCAAGCATTTAAAAGGGCCACGACTGCCAAAACGTACTTGTCCTGATTGTTGAAACACACATCTATGGTTAGGAACATATGCCACTCTACTATTAAGTTCTAGGATGCTACCGCATTCCAAGCCTGCTTGTGATCTTGCCAGATACAGAATGACAAGACACTGATTAGGGGCATCACTTTAGAAACATAACAACAGCTCATGGAATTCTAGAACCCCAGGGTAGAATTAGAATTGCCCACAGAACCAAGTCAATGTGTGTTGTGTTTTGCTCACCCAGATAATGGCCTAATCCCCAGGACTGCACTGAGGCCTCATTTCCTGCTGGAAGGCTTCCTAAGTGGAAGCTAAAGGGTAGTAAGACTCCCTGAAAACATAGCAGCTACTTGAGGATTATGCCTTGATCCAGGTAAGCAAACTATACATGTTCTGTAGGTTTGGTTCAATGGAGTGGAACTCCCAGAAGTCTGCCGTGTGGACTTCTAGGGTAATTTTGAGAATAAAAACGAAAGAGAGATCCTTGATGCTGAGTTACATCGGATTTTGGAAGAACAACGTTTTTGGTGGGATGACAACAGCCAGAATCCCCCAATCCAGTATTTCCCATAATTGTCATCTCAAAAACATGTTTTCCAAGTTCACAGCTGGACAGACCCCTCACCCCTGACATACACATACACTAATGAAAAATAAGTAAAAAAGATATCTTATGTTTTTAATACACAGGGTTGATTCCCAAACTTTTTTTTTCTGGGGAAATTAAGTCATGGATTATAATGGTAATCTAAAATGCAGCTTTCAGAAAGGAATACTTATACTTCTATATGTTGTACTTCAACAATGCTTGGTTCCCATTTCAGGTGGGTGGGGAAAAATCTGTCATGAACAATGTAAGTCTGCGCAAATTTTATAAAAAAAGTAATACATCCAGGGGATATAACAATACATTAAAATAATGAGGGCCATTAAAACGCAAGGCAGGACAATATGCTTAATGGGGAGTGAAAGAAGGAAGAACGTTTCAAGCTACCAAAAGCTGGTTTGAGAGAAAGGAGCAGCCCCCCCCCCCAATGAACAACAAACTGGGCATTAACAACAGGTTCGAAGGAGGATTAGCCTGAAGAGTGATCATCAGGAGAGGTAGGCAGTTAAGGAATTAAGCAGTTCCATATGGTAGATTTACAGTTCCATAGCCAGATCTGGGCAGCTTGTAAACAGGCCGAGTCTGAAGGAAGCGGAAAGACCTACAGCAGAGGCGGAAGCCCATGTAGTTCCAGACTTCAAAACACATTAATCAGAGATGGGAAACAGTTGCTTTTTCTCTCGACAACAACTCCCAGAGTAGCGCAACAAGTGCCGTCCCACTGCTATAGCAATCGGGGGTGTTGCAGTCCAAAATAAAAGATGGTATCTGGCCTGGATGCCTTCAAAAGGGGATTGGACAGATTCCTGGAGGACAAGTCCATCACAGGTTACAAACCATGATGGAGATGTGTCATCTCCAGGCTTAAAACCAGGGTACGTCAAGGACCAGATGCAGGAGAGTGGTATGAAGAGACAGAGATCTAGTCTCGTGCGCTCCCATAGGCATCTGGTGGGGCCACTGTGAGATCCAGGAAGCTGGACTAGATGGGCCTTTGGCCTGATTCAGCAGGGCTCTTCTTGTGCTCTTATGTTCTAATGATGACTCGCTTCCCACCTTAATGTCACACACCTTCAAAATGTGGCTCAGGGGTCCGCAAACCATGGGTCCCCAGATTATCAGGGACCACAGCTCCCATAAATCCTGGCCAGTGCAGTGAGTGGTGAAGACTTCTGGGAGTTTTTGTCCAAGAACCTCTGGGGACCCATGGCTGGGAACTACAGCTGTAGCTGAAATCCTGTTGAGCTAACTCCCCAATCCTCAAGGTGGATGATGTCACTAACTTCAGGCGTTTATTTTCAATTCCATTCCAGACACCCTGGATCGGAGACTCCTATTTGACTTGGCAAAGCCTTTGGGAGCCTGAAGGAGAGTGGGGAGTCTTTGATATCTGAAGACCACCACCATCACTCCAGCAGCCTAGAAAGATCTGTAAGAATCCTTGGAACCTGAGTAGGGTGCTGGCAATTTTAACCAAAAAGTCAAGATCTATGGCTGGTGGATTCATGAGCCTTATGACCATGCAGCTCCAACCAACAGAGTTCCAGACGATGTTTCCAAACCATTCTACGGAGACCATTATTTGAATCCTCCAGGTATGAGACCACACACAGCATCTGGAGTTATAGAATCACAGTGAACACTACAGATGCAGAGACTGATATAAGGTCACACTGTGAAACCCTGCCTGAACGAACATTCTGGCTTTTGGACCACAAACCGCCGATCCTTTGAAAATCAAACCCCTTTGCATTTTTTAGATGTTCTTTGCTAATAAAAATGCATAGAAAAATGCCCATATTAAAGGAGAGCATGAGCATTGAAATCAAATATTAGTGAAAATACTGTACGCAAAATGCATTACATGGGGAGGGGAACCTGTTCGCAAAAGAAGTGCATATATTAAGCAAAACTGTGCACACAAAATGAGATATTAGGAGAATACAGATGAATGTAGGGGAAAATCATACATTTTCATGAGATTTTTTTTCCAGAAAATAAATTCTTAAATGGGATTGACTGAGCAGAGGACTGGGGGAATGAGAAACAGAGAGAACCTGAAATTGATGGAATTGTCTATCTCTAGTTCAAGAGCAGTCTCTCTCTCTCAAACACACACAAACGTCTGAATTATTTTGTTACCTTAAAATAATGCAAGCAGGAAAGGCTTTTCGCTGCAGAGTTAACAGGAAAATCATAAAGGGAACACTTCGCACAAATGGCCACTAACTAGTAAACCTGCTCCTCAGAGTAAAATCATCCAAGGCAACGATTGCAAACAGATTGGACTTCCTGGCAAAGAGGAACACCTGCCATGCAATATACCGATTCTGAAATCTTATAAAACGGGTGCTTAATTTTTTTTTTTACCGAATGAATTTGATGACACGGAGGGGGGAGGGCTTTGGGTCACCGTTTGACCATCTATTTGGTATGCAGTAAGCCCCAGGTTCCATCCCAACCATCTCAGGGCTGCCCAAAGCCACCTGTTGAGCAGCTGCCACTCAACGTCGAGACAGTTGCGCGCTGCATCGATCACAGACAATACTGAGGACACAGCCTCTGGCAGCTTCCTGCGTTCGACATTCACGCAGTCTAAGCATGGCAGGTGCCTGGATTTATGGAAAATATTCTCTAGGGGTTTTTTTAACCTCCCAAGCCCTTAGGGCACAAAAACACTGGGCTACTGGGTCGTCGTAATTGCATCCTCCTGTACCCTTCTGCTGCTTTCTTGCCTCTTCATTCTCTGGGATGTTTTCCCACCTGCACTCACTGGGCTGAAATGTTTTCTCAACATGTGTAACAGGCTAGTGTAAAGGACTACGAAAGCTCTTTAACAAAGATTAAACAAAAGCTCTCAGCATTTTCCAGTCCACTTCTCCCTGGCCTGCTGCAAGGGCCCTAGAAAAGCGATGGAGTATTAAACAGGGGACTTCTTTTTATACTTTGTATTTTTTTTTTAACTCTGGGCACTCCATTTCTATGGTTGCACAAGTGGGACAGGCAATACCATGAACATCTTACTTTATTCATGGTTAAGTTCTGTTGGGACAAGAACAAGAGCACGGAGAAACTGACCGTGCAAGCCATTCAAAAACTTTCCCCCAATCCAAGGGAGCTGCCTCAAGACGAACAGGTCCCCTGGGGTGAGGGAAAACTTTTTAAGCAGCACTGGGGCCACTCCTGTCCAAACCGCTTGTGTTTGTCCATGGCACCCACCCCAAGATTCTTCTGTATGCTTGGCTGCATTGCTTCAGACACTAGGACTTGGGGCAATGGTTTCAAACTACACGAAAAGAGATTCCATTTGAACATTCAAAAGAACTTCATGACAGTTAGAGCTGTTCAGCAGTGGAAGAAGCTGCCACGAAGGGTAGTGGAGTCTCCTTCTTTGGAGGTTTTTAAGCAGAGGCTGGATGGCCACCTGCGGAAATATTGTGATGGGGTTCCTGCATGGCAGGGGGTTGGACTGGATGGCCCTCGAGGTATCTTATAACTCTATGATTCTATGAATACAGAGGATGGGCCTAAACCAGTGATGGCGAACCTTTTAGAGACCGAGTGCCCAAACTGTGATTCAAAACCCACTATTTTTTTTTTTGCAAAGTGCCAATACAGTAATTTAACCTGTATACAGGTGGCTATGAAGGGGCAATGTCAGGTGCCCACAGAAAGGGCTCTGAGTGCCACCTTTGACACCCGTGCCATAGGTTCGCCATCAATGGCCTAAACCATCCTTTCATTTGCAGAGGGACTATAGGGTGATGCGGAGGGCTCAGCGTGGCTGGAGGGGGGAAAGTCCCTTTCTCCCTTCCTTTCCACCTTAAAACCGGCCTTTAGCAAGTTCTTAATTAAAACAAAATCTTGGAAAGAAGGAGTTGGGGGGGGGCAGCGCAGACAGCAAGGGGAAATCTTCAGAAATAATTGGATCACACAGCAACACTTTATTAAGTTCTTAACCTAATCCTGTAAATTTAATGATCAACGTTCAAGTTGGAATAATTCATCCATTTTACACACACACACACACACACACACACAGCACAGCACAATTCATAATTGTACAGTTACAGGTTCCAACTAGCAGGACTGCGCTTGAAAGGGGCTTTAAGGGCTCGCTGACACTGCCATGGTTTTAAAAGAAGCTTAGGTTTCATTCTTTTGTACAGGCCTCTGGTTATCCAAGATAGCTTTTCCTCACCTCCTTCCTAGTACCTTTTAATTAGAATTTAGGCACACACTTCTCTTAGACCCCCAAACATACTCTTTTCTTCTGTGTAAAGGGTAACAATGATCTGCTTTCAGAGGGTTCTCTCGCTTTTTCCACTGTACGAGTTGCGGTCCTCAGTGTTGACAATGACGAAACTGAAGTGGTTAAGAGAGTCTGCACATCGTGGTGCAAACCATTGATGCAAACGAAGCATGCAACTGAGAAAGACTGAGCCTTGGAAGTCTTCAAAATGCCCTGGTTAGATTCCCCTTGCTGTACACAGCAGAAATGCAGTGAATCACAGAGAAGAATCGCTTCAAGCACCAAAGCAGTCCACCCCAATTTCTCTTCAACTGGTACTTACAATCTCAAGGAACTCATTCTGAAACATCAGTGGTAGAAAGATTAAAAACAAATTTCTTACTTATAATTGTGAATAGATAGAGCAGTCAACTGACAACCATGATTGCTTTTAGCAACAGACTTCAACAGACTCTCTGTTTCCAACAAACTACTGAGAGGGAAAGAGACCAGAACAGAGAAGTGGGGAATTCAAAGGCAGAGGGAAACAACTGGTTCGTTCTGGATAGACTGACAGTCACTCCAAGACCAGAAAAATCCCTGCCTGCCAGCCACAACTTCTCCAGGCAGCATGCAAGGTTGTAAAAACTCCACGGCTCACTCTGAAACAAATATATAATTCTTTAAGGTGACATGCCTCTTTTACAAGTTTTTACCATACTTAACAAAAACAGATTTAAATAGCTACTTCACTGAATACTTGGTAAACTGCTTTTTTAAAGTTCTGTTGTATGTTGATGCTGCCAAGAAGAGATAGAGATAATAACGGTAGAAAGCGAAAACAAAAACAGAGCATAAAAAGAAAGGGAGGGGAGGGAGGGAAGGAAGGAAGGAAGGAAGGAAGGAAGGATCAAGCTACTGAGAGTCAGGATATGAGCAAAGATTAAGGTGAAGAAAGGTCTCTAAATAGGGAAACAGAAAATAAGGAAATGGCTGCGTAGGCTGTAGTTACACAGGGGGAGAAACAGAACACAAGACAATGTCTTACATCAGGTGAGACTACTTGTTATCCTAGGCCAGTATTCCTCACCAACTGGCACTCTCCAGAGACTCATGCACAGAAAGGCATCTTGCTGCTTGATCTCTGTAACTGGAGATGACAGGAAGTGAACCTAAGATGTTCAGGATGCAGAGCAGATACTTGACTACTGAGATAAAGTCCCTCCCCAACTGTGCCGTATGTGCTATGGCATTTGAGGTGGGGGGAGGTCCTGTGTTCCTATAGAGAAAGAAAGCACAACCCTATTGGCCACTGGAAAAAGACTGGGCAAGGGAGGTACATTGTGAGCAGGGCCGGTGCTAGGTTTTTTTGTGCCCTAGCCTAGGCGAGGGGTGGGGGGTGGGGCGGGCGGCAAGTGGGCGGGTGGGGGCTCGTGGGGGTGGTGGGTGGGCAGGGTGGTAGGCGGGCGGGGGTGGGGCGGTGGCAGGTGGGCGGGGCGGGGGTGGCGACGGGCGCGGAGGGTGATGGGTGCGGGCGACAGCAGGCGGGCGGCGGCGGGCAGTGGTGGGGGGCAGCAGGCTGTCCAGCGCCCTCTCTCCATTTTGGCGCCCTAGGCAACTGCCTAGTTCGCCTTAATGGAAGCGCCGGCCCTGATTGTGAGGGAGGCTCGTGGCCTGAACCCAAGAAGGGAGAGACACAGCACTCCATTCCAAATGTTAAGGAAGAGTCCACGTCTATGCTCAGAATGCAGGAGATCTACAGTTAATGTCAGGTTAATGAAAAACTAGAGTTAAAATTGTACCAGATGTGCTTGTTACCTGAACAGGTAGATGCCAGCATCTCTAATAAAACATTATCAAAGGCAACCCAATTGGTGCTTTGGGTTTTGCACCCCTGTATGAATGGCTGTATACTTATCCTCAGTGGGCTTTCATGATAACACTGAAGAGGCCTTTAAGCATTATGGCTCAGACCCTTAAAACAAACATGACACCCCCCCCCACAAACATACTCAAAAATACCCAGCATAAGCATGAAGCTCTTTGAAAAAATTCAAACTAGGGGGGAGGAAAAAAGATCTTAGAAAAACAGAAAAGAACTAAACACCTTTGAAAGTGGCTGAGAAGAAGCCACAGTCTCAAGTGCTGACAACAGCCATGTGCATTCAGCTGGTTAAGATAAACTGTTTTGTTTTCTTTTAAAGAAAAGAGTGATAAAGAATACAAGTGAGAGAGGAAGGAAGAAAGAACAGGAGGAGTTGCCTTCAAGTGCTCATTTCTCTTGGATAAACGGGAAGAGTACAGGATGTTCATGTATCAATGAGGTGTTGTGCCAACATCCCCCAGAGAAGCACATCAAATATAATTTTCAAACCAATTAGCTTGGGGTGGGTGGGGTGGGGGTGGGGGGAGAAAAAGCATCCAAACCAAAGCAATGCCTTGCCTCATTCTAATTACTAGGGCATCCAATTCAGCTTCTAATGAGAGGAGAGACAAAGGCAGTATATGCATTAGGGTCTACTTGAAGAAATTTTTTTTTTCCTGTTTAACAAACAGGCCCTCTTTTGTTCCGGTTAAACACCAATTACTCTGCCCTCTCTAACATGCAAATCAAACCAAAATAGGGCAGGGCACTGCCTGTGCCTGTCCTGAACCATGGCAAGACTTTGAATAAGGGAGGGGAGATCCAAGGGGAGGGGGGGAGGAGCAGAAAGAGGGGAAGATGGAAAAGAAAAGAAAAGAGAAAGAAAGAAGAAAAGAAAAGAAAAGAAAGAAATCAACCCTCTAGGGGTTTTCAATTCCAAGTACTTTGTACTCTGATAAAGCTCTTTTCAAAGAGCTTTTTTTGTATTATCTACAGCAGCTCCCATAAGGAGGGATTTTTGCCATTATCCAAAAAGAGAAGGGGGATATAGCACATTTTTAAAGGTGTACAATACAAGCAAGGGACGTAGAAATCGCCAACAAAGCTGTTTACATGTAGCTCCTAGTTGCGGCGTGCACAGTAGGGACATAACAACTCAGAACATTATGAAAACTATTGTACCTAGGGAAATAGCGAAATCATGAGAAAGAGAGGGAGGGGGGAGGAGAAAAAAAGAAAAAAAAAAGGAGGGGGGATGTGGGGGGAATGGAACCAGAGCCCAGATTAACAATGTGTTCTTTTGTGCAAGTTGGAGAGCCTTCATGAGAGATGCCAGATTGACAGCCCTGGGAAGTAAAATACTCCAGCCTTTTCAAGTGGTACACAACCTAAAGTTAACAATTCTTCTACTCACACTACCCACCACCTTATCAAACCCACCTTGGCTGGAGAAGGGAAACTTGTGCTCCCTATTATTGCTCAGCCTACAGCCCACCTACTCAGCCTTGCAAAAATCTACCTTTGGACATCTGGCAGACACAGCAAAGAGCAACCATTGGGTAAAACTTACTAGGCTAGCAGCCCACATCAGGAGGTTTAGATCTGGTGCAAGAACTCAACAATAACAACAAATTTATTGATTAGCCCAACAGGCCATATCAAATACAGAAGAAGAAGAAAGAATGAAAAACAGTTAGAACACAGTTAAAATAGCAAGATTAAAATATTCATATGTCAGCATTTCCCCTACAGGGAACACCAATTTGATCGAGGAAGGTGGATCTTAACCTGGCAGCCTTACGTACAAAATTAGCAACACCACGGATAACCTGGTGCAAGAACTCAATTGAGAGCCACAGCTCTGTAGTACGGCATAGGTTTTGCAAGAAAAGAAACTCTGGAATCTGCAGGAAAGGACGAGAAAGACCAGTTGTTTGAAAGGCTGGAGATCGACTGCACGTGAGTTCCAGTTTTGTTGAAAACCAGTTCTTAGGTTGAACATGAGCTTGTTGGTGTATCGCGTGACTCAATTCCATATCCAACGTGATTTATTTTTACCCAAGGCCCATGAAGTTTTAGTGGGGGGAAACAAGGTGGACACCCACAACCTGCCACCTTTTCAGCAGTAAAAACTGGAAAGAAAGCAGGAATTAGCTAGCATAAAACAGCTCTGCTCACTTTCTCCCCTGTGTCTCTTTGCAAAATGATAAGGGCTTTCAGAGGATGTATTGCTAAAATATCTTCAACTTACTACATTAAAACGGTGGTCGCCGTGGATCCTTTAAAAGCCTAACTAGACATTGGCCACAAACCAAAATCGGCTTTGCAAGGGGTGGCTGTGGGGAAATTTTAATCTGTTTCCCAGAGAGGAGATGGACGGTGCGGGAGGCCAGGCCCTATATGATGACTGCCGGAAAGTGTGGTGTCCGTTAATAATAAATAATCAACTCTTGTCAACGTCTATTCTGATTTATGACAAACCTTTTCAAGGTATTCCAGGAAAAGAAGCGGGACGTGGTGGCTCAGTGGACTAAGGTCCTGAAAACTGTTGGCTGCAAAGTCGGCAGCTTGGTGGTTTGAATCCCGGGTGCCATGCAGCAGAGTGACACCCCCGCCCCCGCTGATAATCCCAGCTCCTGCCAATCTAGCAGTTCGAAAGCATGTAAATGCAAACAGATAAATAGGTACTGCTGTCAAAAGCGGGAAGGTAAAACAGTGTTTCCTTGCAGCCATGCCGGCCACGTGGCCACTGACTTGCACAACACTGGCTCTTCGGCTTGGAAATGGAGATGAGCAACGCCCCTAGAGTCGGACACGACTAGCACGCATGTGCGGGGGGAACCTTACCCTTCCTTTTTCTGGGGAGACTGTGCAGTTTGGCTAAGGCCACACAGGCCGTCTCTATCTGTGCAGGAGACCCAGTGCAAAATTCAACTCCCAAACTCTTGCTCTGCAGACAGACACCTCAGTCCTTCAGCTATCCCGTGACTGTCTAGTAAGGGAGTCATACCGATCAAGAATACACATTCTTTTAAAACCTTTGTAGGCTTGCATATGGAACAATTTTCAAAACAAAACCCACCAAACGTGTGTGTGTGTGTGTGTGTGTGTGTGTGTGTGTGTGTGCGTGCGTGTGTGCGTGTGTGTGTGTGTGTGTGTGTGTCCCATACAAAAAAAGGGAGGAAGGACACTTTTTTCAAGATAATATGTGCTAGTAATAAAAATGCTTGTACAACATTTAAAACCTCCCACTCCTTTAAAAGTTTAAAAGATCACTCTCCTAAGAAGATTTAGTTTAAGAGAGCCACAATCGACCAACTAAGGCTCGCATCCTTGATATTAATCTGACCAATCAGGTCCACTAGATCACAGGTTCACAGGAAAGGCTGGCTTGCGTCCCAGCTCTGGACAATGAAGACATCATGGTTTCATCGCCACCACCATCTCACAGCAACCAAAGGCTGGATTCCATCAGGCTCCAGCAGAGGAAGAAAAGCTAGGTACAGTACTGTAATTCCATCCCTTGGCTGAGAAAGCAGCCCAAATTGGCTCCGCCTCTAGCTGCTTTCCACTCCAGATAACAATCATTAAAAGACCTTTGAAACTTAAGGAACTTGCATCTGAGTTCCTATTTTCTCCTTGTCCCTCACCATCCGTCCCTTGTAGATTTGCAGTGTGTCTTTTCGTTTCAACACTTAGTATGCTTACCAACCTGCACCCTAGCTCAGCAAGTTGCATATGACTTCACATTTCCATGTATACATTTTAGCAACAACACTTCCAGAGATGGTTGCCCCTCAAGTTTCCTGATTCGGTTCCACACATACATCTTATTAATCCATACATCTAATCCCAAACCTGGCAGTTCCTGGACATAAATCCTTGCAGGCACCAATGCAAGGATTTATGTCCGTCCCTTGTAGCTTTTGCAGTGTGTCTTTTCGTTTCAACACTTGCTTGTTACTGATCATACATAAACTACTCTGACCGTTTAGACGCCCGCAGGTATAGAAATACCTGAATGTATGAACTAGCCTTCGTCTTGGTCCTTTCTGAGGCCAACCTATTGAACTAGCGTTTTCTGGCAGATGAATCGTGAGTCCTTAAAGCAAGTAGTCTAATTCACTGCGTGGTGCAGTGGTTAAATGCCTGTACTGCTGCTAAAACTGGGCTCACGACCTGGGGTTCAATCCCAGGTAGCAGGCTCAGGGCTGACTCAGCCTTCCATCCTTCCGAGGTTGGTAAAATGAGTACCCAGCTTGCTGGTGGGGGGGGCAATGTGTAGCCTGCACACTGTAATTAAAACTCTAAACCGCCCAGAGACTACTTGAAGTGGTATGGGGCGGTCTATAAGCAGAACACTTTGCTTCGTTTGCTTTTGTTCCTTGTTCTTTCCCCAAAAACGTTATAAAATCAACTTATTTTATTCACCTATAGCCCCTCCACCCCTACAACAGTTTGCAGAGTGACTTCCAAAGTTGTCTCGAGCTCACTCTGCTGCAGACAAATTGGAAAGAAATGCTCAGGCTTCAGCATGCTGCGGTTGGATTAAAATTAATCAGGAGGAGTAAATATCCTAGGAAATCTTGTTTCCAACCCTGGAAGAAAATCAGAAATCCCCCTGTTAAGTCTATCATCTAAATAAATGGAAATCCATCTAAATACCCATCTAAATATAATATTTCCATCTAAATAGAACATTGCCCAATCACTCCCTGAATTCCTAACCTGCAACCTGTACCTAAAGGTAGATTTAACTTCACATCATAAGGCCATCCACACTGCGTTCTCCGGCTGTAAACCCAGCCAAAGACAGAGGAAGGGGGCGGAGGAGAAGCACGGCCAATTCATCTTTGCTGCCAAGCATTAAATTATAGCTGATGAGACTTTCAGAAGTTCCTTACCCTGTTTTGTTGGCCCTCTTAATATATTTTTTTGATTTATGCCAACATGAAGAGGTTTCAATGGAGCTAAAGAGAAGAAAGCATTCTTTTAATTCCAGATTCTGGTGAGCTTTAAAGAGACACCCAAAAATGTAATAAATCCTAAATGTCATTCTACTACCGTATCATATGCTATTAAAAAAAAGTTACATAATGGGAAAGGCCACCACTTCCAAGGAAAAACCTAACCAGTAATATCTGGCCCCTGATCTTCTACATGTTTTTTTAAGTCAAAGCCTGCAGGCCACAAGATTTCCACATATCCCCATCATCATCATCATCATCAACAACAACAGCAATAAAAACCGTCTGTCTTGTGCAAAGGTCTTTGTAATAAAACAGGGTCCTGCCAGTTCATCTGCCACTTTGCAGATGAAGGAGATCCCAACAATACACAGGAGGCCAGAGGGTAAATAAATACAAGCCCCAACATACTCAAGGGAACAGCACAACAATTCCACAAAGCAATTAAAACAAGGTAATTGGACTTGAGTTACTGTGCAGTCCAGTTGGAGTCGGTGGGGGCAATACCTCCCCGAGTCGTATAAATTTTGGCTTAATTAGTTTTCCTGGATGTAGTACAGAATCAGTACACTTGGAAGGCCTAATGCCCGAAGGTGATGGGAGACTTCTGTTAACAAGCGTAGCCAAAATATAGATGTTATGTCAAAACTTCCATCACCCAGATAAAAACGGAAAGTCAGTCTCCTCGGGAGAATGCTTTCTCGTATGCACTGAATCTATATCTATCTATCTATCTATCTATCTATCTATCTATCTATCTATCTAT
>JAHTLZ010000038.1:7405657-7433991 GCA_023846285.1 Phrynocephalus versicolor | reverse complement strand
TCTTTCTTTCTTTCTTTCTTTCTTTCTTTCTTTCTTTCTTTCTTTCTGGGTTTTTTGCCGGTTTTAAATTAAACGATGCAAGGAAGAAAAGAAATCAGAGGTTCTGTATTTCAAGATCATTTGTTGTGATTAGTATATTCTCTGGCTTTCTCAAGCTTACTGTTAAGTGTTCAGGGGGAAAGAATCTCTTGTGGATTGACACCAGACCACGACACTTCTCTTCTAGCTGGGGATTCACACTCTTCACCACCCCCCCCCAAAAAAAGACAGCAGGTAATGGGAACGAGTGAGCTTGTTTCCAACATGCTTTTAAAAAAAATTAAAGGGATTTTCAAGGTGGGGGTAATGTCTAACTTGATCTCCTCTATCCAGAGTCCACAGGTGGACAGCCTTGGCAAGACAGCAGAGTACCACCTCCGCTCTTTCTAACAACCAAGCCTCAGTAACCAGGTGACACCAAAGTCAACGTTCCTTCAGCATTGGCATCCTACCAGGAAACCAGATAACTTCCACTCATGCCGTAACAAAACTTCCTTTTCAAGATATGTACACTACAGTCTGGAAACATTTACTTTTGAAATGAAAGGAAAACAACAACAACAACACACACACCCCAAAAAAATCAATCTCATGCATTAATTATTCCAGCAAACGACAGGACACGAGGTAGGAAAAGTCAGCTGTGAGCATTTTATTTACAGTCTACGCCTCCTGCAGCGTTGGTTGCCTACGAGGAACTGGAAACTCTTTGCATCCAATCCTCTGAAGTTATTATTCAACAACAAATGAGCGCTATATTTAGAACTTTTTCCATGCAGCGCCCGTCTCCAAGGGCCATCAAGCTAGGAGGCCTGCAAAGGTTAAATGAGTCTATTGGACACACATACACAATTTAGAAAAGGCAAGCTGTGTTCCAGCCTTATTTATGATCCTCCTTTTACAAAATGCCTTTTACTGGGGGAATGCCCCTGCCTTAAGGCTTCCGGTATCAATTCGCCAGCGTCTTACACATCTTACATGAGACCGGACCACCGCCAAGGGGACAGGAGGACAGAAAACTGCCCGATAGATTCCTCTCGTCTGCCCACAACTGTCATGCCTCTCTCATGCAAAAAGGGACGCCAGAGGGAAATACAGACTACCACCCACAGACACAATGCTGGGAACACCCTTTTCCGGGGTTGCCCTTTCATTTATTCTGGATCCTGCACTTGTAAAGGGGGGATTCCGATAGAGCCTCCAAAAGTACCAAGTGAGATTATAACTGTAAAACATTCTGCTGAATATTTACTACCCTGCCCGAGAAAAAGCTTAGCAGAAAGCAGAAAGCTCCTTCCCCGAGTTCTCAGTGCACAATGCTGACATCATTTATGTGTATAGTGCTTTACAGAATAAAAAGAAACAGATCTCTGGCTTTGTTTACACTCCAGAGTGGGCAGAGGAGACTCTAACTTTCTGCTGGAGAAACAGGCCTCTACACACTCTACATTAGAGTTTTTTACAACACAAAAACAGCTCTATGTTGTTGCAGGCAAGAAAGTAAAGAGAGAGGCTCAGTGGACTAAGGCTTCCGAAAACTGTCGGCTACAAAGTCAGCAGCCCTGTGGTTCAAATCCCGGGTGCCAAGCAGCGGAGTGAGTTCCCACTGGTAACCCCAGCTCCTGCCAAGCTAGCCGTTCGAAAGCACATAAATGCAAGTAGATAAATAGGTACCGCTGTAAAAAGCGGGAAGGTAAAACAGTGTTTCCTTGCAGCCATGCCGGCCACGTGGCCATGGACTTGCACAACACTGGCTCTTCGGCTTGAATACGGAGATGAGCACCGCCCCTTGAGTCGGACACGACTAGCACGCATGGGGGGGAACCTTTACCTTTAACAGTGTTACTATGATGATACTAGTTTTAGCAATAATACAAATTACTGTATCTCCAAGAGATTTTGAACGGAAAGAAGTACACATAGATGGAAGAAATCAAGAGCATGGGAAATCTGATAGAAAATTAACACGGGAGACAATTATAAACCATGGATGAGACACTTGTGACATTGCATTCTTTTCCCCTATGTAATGATCCTGAATACAATTTTACAAGATTTTTTAAAAATGTGAGCATGTGTATGTGTGTGTCTGTGTCCAAACTGTAGCTTAATTGGAATCTGCCTGACCCCAATACAAGATTAGTAAAGTGCATTTTACCAAGTGCAGGAGGGTTAATAACAAACAGGGTAAGAAATTATTGGAAACCTTATCTTTCCCGAAGTGACATACAAGAGCTGCAAAGGATTTCCAGCACTGGGGAAATTCTGTTTTGATAAAGCAGCCTGCCGAAGGCCAGTGATGGCCCTGCCTTAACCCCAGCTTGGGCATCGGTTTAGTGCTCTGAACCGTCCCTGAAGACCTTTCATCATCATGGCTGGGTGGGCTCCCATATTTCCGTGCAGGAGGACAAAAGCACACAAGGCCTGGAAACAAGAACGTTTACACACTGCATGTCATTTTCGGAGCTACAATGGAACTCATTCTTTTCAGGGTGGCGGGGAGGGGAGGACAGGCCATTTATTATTTCAGACACACAGCAAACTGGCTGAACTACGGAAAAGAGCCTCACAAGCATAATTAAGCTGCATTTCAACTGGCTGAACTGCTTTTAATGACCTGCCTATTACGTTAGACCCCCCCTGAGTTTGCTGCACCCTTATTAGAGCAGAGACGGGCAGGAGGGAAGGGGAATACTAGAATGACTGGTCAATAATGATGCTTCAGAAGGGAGGGTTGGAACAACCAAAGGAACAACCCTCCTCCTTCTTTGCAATGGCTCCGGTTACTTCTGCCCTCCTGATAATTATCTTGTAGGCCAGAGAGAGAGGCTCTCATCAGTTAAATCCCTGCCAGGCATCACCATCTGTTATTTTTGCTCAAGTGTCCTAAGGATATGGGGCTCAAAACTTCTCAGAGAAACCTACAACTAACTCTTCACACTCTGAGCTATGAAGGGGGTGAGAATATTAAAGGATGTTTTGGGCAACAACTCCCATAGTCCTTTGCCATTGGAAATACAGGCTTGGAATTCTGGGAGTTGTGGTCCAAAACATCTGGAGGGCCGAAGTGTGGATGTACCTGGGCTAGACTTTCCAGGGGTTCCATTATTATTTTTAAAGTGGGTAATTCTTTTTTTTCCTCCCCGTGATAGTCCTGACATTCTGCGCTCTTCCTTCAAGACTCACAGATGTTCTGGCGGGGAGGGGGGGGGAGGACGTTTTCCTTGATTTTAACTTGGGATGGGAGCCGAAGAGTGGATGCACGTTTGATGTAGATACTTTGAGCCTTTTATTCAGGCACCCCATGGGCGGCAACCACACCTGTTTGCTGATCCTTCCACTTCAGAACACCATCATGAGACACCGAATTGAAGCAGGGGAGGGCGAGCATCCCTGCCAGCTCGCACACCCACAGAATGAATGACTAATATTAGATGAGGCATAAGTTATAGCTAAGTCTTTTACTGACAAACCTGACAGCGTCTTGACACGCCAGGCCCAAGAGGCAGCTGGCCAACGAGATGAGAAATCGGGATTTAAGTTAGTACGTCCCAGCTGGCGCACGGATTTCTTTCCTTTTCTCTCTCTCTCTCCTTTTCTTTTTAAGGCAGAGAACAGAGATGGGAAGAGGGGCAGCATTTATCTGGCATTTTAGGTTTCCTTTGATCGAGGGACCAGTTAAACATGTTCTGCTTCACCCTTTCCCTAAAAATGAGCAAGCTGGTGTGGGAGGCGGCTGGGTAGGTGGCACACACTGATGGGGAAGGGATCTTTTTGCTGTCAAAGCCTGATGGCCTGGAAAACTAGGAGCCAGCGTCATGGCTAGATAACAACCGGCAGCAGGCGGTCAGCCGGCCGGGGGGGGGGAGGAGTAGGCAGCAGAATAATTCCAGATGCAGACATCTCGAGCTTAGGAAGTCAGTTGCATGCCAAACTGTTTGCAATTTTGGACACTGGAGAATACAGTCTTAGCAGATCACTATAAATTCTCTTGGCGTGGATAGATGGAAGGGAGGACACGCTGCATGAAATTAGCTTTGTTAATCATTTCCACCTGCCCTCCCTACACACACAAAAATAGGGGGGGAGATACAAATTGAGGCTCCAGATCTAACTCTACTTATGAAAAACACCTAGTAAATAGTGTCCTGATCCAGCTTGATTTATTGAAAGAAAGAGCAAATAAGAGAAATATGCTAAGTCAAGCTTCCATCTCATCCTTACTCCTGATAACACACACAGAGGGAACTGCCCTACTAAAAAACAAACAAACAAAAACCAACTCCTACCAACAGACGGCATATGAACTCCTGTCACACTTCGTTAGAGTTAGCTAAGAGGAGATGAGCAATATCACCCTAATGACGACAGCCTGACCAACGAGGCAATGTGGATGTGTGTGTGTGTGTGTGTGTGTGTGTGTGAGAGAGTGTGTGTGTGTGTGAGAGAGAGAGAGAGAGAGAGAAATCCTACATCCGAAATGAAAGTGGGGGAAGGGATCAAAGTGGAGAAAATGAACGTTTGAGACTCATTAACCTGGAACATTGTGAAGTAACATACAGCACAAAGGAGCTACCCTCATCCTTGGAGGTCCAGACAAACAGCTCACACCTGGAAACATCCATGTGCATGCGTGCGCGCACACACATCTAGCTGTTCATGCAAGCAGCTTATTTGCTATTGAGGAGGAGTGGGATGAAGTGGACATCCAAACATAGCCTCACTTTATTTTTTAAAAAATTATATTATGTATTACACAGTAACCTGCAACATTTAATGGCATGAACTCAATTCATTGGTTTTAACCAAGAAGATTCAAGATCAAAATATATAGTCCCCTTGCCATTTAGCCATAGCCTTCCACAATTACTCCAGCACACTAATTGCATTTGCCCTCTTATTTAAAAGAACCGACAGGAAACAGGTGAGCTAAAAGAAGATGAAACGAGGTTTCGCTACCTTTGAGGAACTTAAGTAAAACCTCCCCTCTTTCGTCCAGCTTAGGATCAGAGATCAGACACACGGCTCCAGAGGGATTGCTATTCTCTCCAGTAATGAAAGGATATTTCCATAACTAATATTTAGGGGGAGGCTCTTGAGCTTCAGGAGATTACAAGAGAGCCCGGAACCTCTTTGATCGTCCAATTTTAGCCTCGTCTCCACCCACCCACCCAAACAGAAAATTGGCAAAAATTACTTTTGTTGGTGGATTAAAGAACTCTTAACAACTATGAGACCTGCAGTCTGGGAATGAGAGACACTGATCATACCCAACATTAAGTGTGAATGGCCTTTTCAACAAGCCTGGCTTCTGCCGAAATCCGAGACACACAGAGAAGCTGGCTTTTGATTTTTTTAAAAGTCACATTTTTACCTAAAAGAATGCAAGCATTATTACTGAATTTCTGGGCTGAGACAAATGCTTAAGCCTCGCCATTCTGAACTGCTCCGCTCCAGCGATAATGGATTGATTCAACGCTACTGATGCGATACACTCATAAACATAGAATGTGATGTGTTTGTTATTTATTTATCACATTTTATCTCATCATCCGCTATAAAACACAAGTGTTTAACAAACATTAGTAAAAACCTCCAAGTGTTATTAGGCCACAACACACACACACACACACACACACCCTGCTCACTGGCCATATTGCTTCACATGACAACAGAAGTTGTAGTACAAACCAGCCAGATCAGGAGGAACTACGTTGAGGACCATGATGTCCTGAAGTACATAAATTAAGGGTATGCACACCAAGCATTAACATGGATCTATGATGGGTTAAAGTTCATTCACCCCTTAACTGATCTACAGTATCAATACTAGGCACATCTGGAATCATATAAGACTTAGGAGACAACCTCTTCTGTTTAGTTCACATTGCACCTCTTTGATGTGGAAGTTTAATTTCTAAAAGTAAGAGGCCCCGAGGCTCCTGTCTATCTTGAAGTCACACCCTCTGCCCTGTAAATTAACCTTGCTTCCAGATGTGTGAGAGCTGGTTGCAATTAGCAGCAAAAGAAAGCACTCTGTGATTCCTCCCCAAGTCAAGGGAATGCATCCACAATTCTTTCAAAATAATAATATACCACATCTTCCAAAGAGTGGCCCTAAGTCCTGAAATTGAGTTTGGAGCCCTGCGTGATGTCTGACTCTGATTTGTGGCAGTACATGTCAACATTTTAAAAAACGGCAAATCTCTCAGTTAAAAGTTTTGAGTTTCACAGGCAGGTTAACTAACAAGCATACACAGCAGCCATTTTGTGGTAAGGATGCCTTCCTCTCACTGCAACCATTTTGTAGTGGTGTCCATGACAGAGGTGCTCAAGCAAGTGTGCTGAGTCATCCCAAGCACCAGAGCTCTCTATAGACCATATTAAGTTAAATTGCCTGTCGCAGCATTGTGTACAAAAGTGGGTTTCAAAACCATTGTCTTCTGGGACCAAACATTCTCCATCAACTTGGCCACCACTAAAACCAGGGTGTTATGAAGGATTCTGGAGCCCACTACCCTAATATGGTGCATTGTGCAGGCCTACTGGGCCTCTTTCTCACCTATATTAGCCCTAAAATACTCCAATGTGTCCTTTCAGCTAATCCAGGAAGTCCACAAACAGTAGCAGGGGACAACCCTGTTTTGTTTTTTCTAAAGCACTATTGACTACACAAAGACAACTTCCGTCCAAGCCAACAAGAGACACAACGGTGGAAAGCTTTGTGTGTTGTGTCGTTACAGTCGTGACTGACTCTTCATGACTGCATGTCCATGGAGTTTTCTTGGCAGGAATACTGGAGTGGTTTGCCAGATCCTACTCCAGGCACCTATAACACCTGGTATTCCCTGGTGGTCTCCCATCCAAGTACTAGCCAGAGCCGACCCTGCTTAGCTTCCGAAATCAGGTGAGATCGGATGTGCTTAGGGCATCTCACATGGTACATTTTGCACCCAGGATGTTTTCAACATGTCTGTAAAATATTTATGGTTATGTTATTTCTCATTCCCAACTGTTGTGATTTGCTCTTGGCAAGAGATTGGTGCAATCCTATCAGCATACGGCAAAACCCTATGCTGGTTTGCAAGAAGTAAACTACAATACGGAGACTGATTAGTTGCCTCTACAAGCAGTATTTCGCACAAACTGTCATCCACAAGGAGCATCAGGACTAACTGATAACATGGTAGGTATTGTAGGGAAGCTCCCCAGCTGCATAAGATTTCTACATGTGCTTATAATGCTCATGACTACAGTATTAGAACACTAAATGTAACATTCCTAGAATCGTGGTCGCCCCTCCACTTAGTAAAACAGGAAGCTGACTTACACTAAATCACACCACTGGTTTATTTAGCCCAAGAATGATAACACTAATAATAAGAATAAAATAACAAGATAAAGCTAATGGGTAGGTTTCAGTGGATGTGAGGGGATTGAAACTGGACCTTCTGAATGGAAAGTAACTGTTGTAACACTGATTTACTGCTTACCCAAAAGCTACCTTTTTGAAAGAAGGAACACAAGATTGGTGCATTAACCATCATGTGTGAAGAGTCTACCAGTTAATTGTCCTTAAATGTGAACATATCTGGGTACCATGTCTTATCTCAAATTTACGTTTAATATAAGCCAATATCACCTCTCTTCTGCCTAGCAGCAGCTGTCTCCAATTTCCAAGGAGAACACTTGGAAAACATTCTTATTTGATCTAACGGGGCATTAGTGGGACATTTTAAGGAGCTCTAGTCCAAATAATGTTATTACGTCTGGCTCGCTATTCAAGAAACGTGGGTGTAAAATAATGCACTAAAGGCAGTGGTCCCCAGATACTTTGATCTAAAACACGCAGAATCCTTTACAACTAGCTGTGCCGGTCGACATTTTTAGGAGTTTCAGTCGAAGAGCATCTGGGGACCCAAGGTTAGGAACCATTGCATTAAGGAGTCAAATCATCCGATCCACTATCTGTTTACAGCAATTCTTCTGCAACATACTCTAAGAGGAAAAAGCTCCCTTGTTGTTACTGAGAGTAACAACTCGCAGAACTCTCAAATCCTTGCCAGTCCATTTCAAACCAACCGCAAGTAAATCCCTATCTGCCATTTGTTCATACACTGCTCACTAGATCTCTGGATAGACTTAGCTATTCAGAGGATACGCTAGACATCCTTAGCAGAAAAAAGCAAAACCTCTCCCGTTTCGTAAGAGATTCTGGAACACTCCCTAACCAATATTGCCCTAGGCCTGTGACAGCCACCTGGCAACCTGAAGAAATATAATTTGACTGTTAGCAGCCCCACCAAATTTCAAATCAAGGTGCAGTAATGATCACAGGCACAGCTCTCTTAGAAAGGTCATGTTTTTTCTTGAAACATACTCCGGAGTTATAAGAAAGACTCCACCCCAGAAGACTGCAGTTCTATACAAAAACGTATACATTTAAATATTCTTTCCCCAACTTTCTCCTTAAAAGGGACCCAAGGCACCTTACATCTTAAAGTACATTTAAAAACTAAACACCAAATGAAAGAGAAATATTTAGAAAGACTCAAACAAATACCACACACACAAACAAATGGTAAACAAAATACATCCCCAAACCAGATAAGCAACAAGGAGGTATCGCGCCTGATTTAAAACTCCTCTCAGACAGCGAATCACAAAAGCGAACCAGACGTCACTTCTGGAAGTGACCTGGTTCACCAGAAACCACTTCTGGGGCCCCTAGTAGGCCCAGGAAGCCAATCAGAGGCCCATTTGGGACCGCACCAGTCCTCAGGTAAGTGTAGGGGGGCCCAGAGAGCCCCCCACCCCAGTCCTGACCTGACCCAGCATCCACATATTGCGGATTTTCCATTATCACAGTTCGGGTCGGTCCCTAACCCCGTGATAGGTGGGGGGTTACTGTACCTTCTGTTCTAGATAACCAGTGTGGAGTGGTGGACAGAGTGGCAGACCAGCACTCAAGAGGCCTGTGTTCAAACCCCCGCTCAGCTATGCAGGGCTGGCGCTAGGTTTTTTGCGCCCTAGGCGAGGGGCAGGGGGTGGGGCGGGCGACGGGGCGGCGGGGCGGCGGGGGGCGGTGACGGGCGTGGGGGGCAGACAGCGATGGGCACGGGGGTGGGCGGCGATGGGCGTGGGGGGCAGCGCACAGACGGCGAGGGGATGGATGGCAGTGGCCAGCGGCGGCGGGGGGGCGGGCTGGCCAGTGCCCCCTCTCCATTTTGGCGCCCTAGGCAACTGCCTAGTTCGCCTTAATGCACATGCCAGCCCTGCAGCTATGGAAACTTACTGGGAGAGAGTGGAACTGGTAAAACCACTCCTTAAAAATAAATAAAATATTAAATATCTTACTTGCCTTGAATCCCCTATTTGGACTGCTATAAATCAATTCCAACTTGATGGCACACCATATAATGTAACCCTTCTGCTCCAGCCTGCTGGTCTACAGTTGATCCCTGCTTTAAAGAAACTGAAATGGTGTCCATACAGGGGACCCTTGGATTCTGTTGGATCTGCTAATACAACAATAAAAATGTTTTATTTTATCAGATTCTAGCTACCTTTTGTTCCACCGTGTCTCTCTTAGTTCTGGGTGGCTGGCTGGAACACATAATTTTGTACACATCAACACTCTTTGATACACAGGTGATTTTTACATCACACACCATGCTGGAATCCTTGGTGAGCTCCGAAAACAATCCAGAGCTCACACAATGCAATTTTCTTTATCCTACAGCACGAGGAATAGCTGCAGATTGAACCTGCACTCTTCTGCATTGAAAGTCCCATGTTCTATCTGATCTACCAGAAATCCTAGCTACAGAGCCTGGACCACAACATCCTTTTCGAGTTTCAGCCAAAAGGCCCAATAAAATACTAATCGCCCTAAGGCAACCACCAATATCTGCCGAGTAATAAATGCATGCCCTAAATTCAGTGCAAAAGGAAATAGTCTACATTTTGTCTTGGTGGTTTTGATTTAAACATATTAAAACACAGGAAATACCCTTTTGGAGGTTAAGTGGCAGCACTGTAACCCACTGGCAGAAATCAAATTGTTTACAAGCACATTGGAACTTGATCAAAAACTGGGGGGAATATTAACTGTCAGGCAGGTTGTACCAATTAAAATTTATTTCCACTCTGTTTTCGAATTGCTACGATAAAGGCCCGGAAAGCAAAAGAAATTTCCTCTTTAACACTGAATATAGAGTGAATAACATAGCCACTGCGAAAGAGGTGGGAAAAGCACCAGCTTACAGTAAAAAAGCTAAGATGACTACAGAACATAAAAAATCTGGGATAGTTGCTTAAAAGTCTCAAATCAAGAAAAGAAAAACTGATGCATAGGTAACTCGCTCAGGGTTGTCCCAAGAGGGCCGAGGAGAGCAAAAATGAAATTGGAAATTATGTGCCAAAGACAGGAGAAAAAAAGAGGGACACACTCATATTTCACAAAGCCTTAACATGCTTGTGCATCACGCATCAGTGAAGTCTGAGTGTCATGTGGATCATCACAGATATACCCATTCAACAAACAAATCAGAAGGGAAATAAAACTGTTTATAGAAAGCAGAAAATCCAAAGTCACGGAGTGCTGGAGACAAGTGGCGCTATCATCCTCACAGTCTCCTTTATTTATCATTCAGGATCATCCTACCTAAAAAACGGCCATCTACTGCTTTGCTTGGAAAACACTGCAATAGAAATTAAACAGAGGGACACCACACTTCTATGCATCCACTGTTTAGCACAAGAAGGAAAGGCGACAATCACCTGGGGGAAACGGCCTTGCACTTCACCGTACAGCTCTGGTCATTTGAGTCAAAATCTGACAGTCTAGGAAGGAACTGATGAAGCTTGTTCACACCAGAACAAAAGTGAGGAAGGAAGGGACTTTCACTATAAAACTGGAGTAAAGTTGAGAGTATCAATAGTGAGTTGGCCACCTTCAGCCTGCTTGTAAGCATTTTATACTGGTCCCCACAAAAAAGAAAAGAAAATTTGAGCTGTATCAACTAGTTGTCAGTACTGGAGGCCTTACGCAGCTCTACTTTCTGGCAGCCTCTGCCTGTCCTCCATGCACACAACACATATTATTCATTTTTCTTTACTTATGTTCCCCCAGGCTTTCTTTAGAACTGGAGATTGGAGAAATAAACATGTCAAGTAGCTGTCAAATTCTGTTTCCTGGCTATTTCCCCTAATTTGCAGGATCCTGCCTCTATCAGGCCCACCTGGTCCCATTCTTGTTCTGTGCGATACCACTGCATTCTGTGGCCTGAAAAAGCTACCAGGCCAAACAGGAAGTGATCCAGCTGCTCTAGACATCAACGTGGCAACAGTGAGCGTGATTGCTGCTTGCACGTCCATTTAGTTCCCAGAGCTGTGCAATTTCCCTTGCGCGTCTATACTTTGCCGTGCAGTTTGCTGTTTCTATACTATGCCACGCAATCTTGGTCATTAATTTTAGTACCCAAAACTGTGTACGATCTGCTCAGCTCCCTTGCACAAAACTTCAAAACAGGCACTTTGCTACACATTTGTTGGCTGGGGCGGAAGGAGAGTTTAGGCTCGTACACCTACTGATGTGTCAAAAACACACCACTTAATTATTTCCCTACAGTCAACATAACTTCAATTAGACTGCAGAGAGTGCTTCTAAGGAAGACCGAGCCTCCCCCCACCCCCACCCCCCGTTTGCCAAGCCCTCCAGTGGGATCCTGAGCAGCTGGGCTTCATTTGCCAAGCAGGATCATTCCCTCAAGATTAATTTATTAACTCTGCCAGTGTGGCTGTTTATTTCGAGGAGACTGAGAGTGCTTCCAGGGGATGGGGAGGATTAAAAAAAAAAAAAACATACACACATCCACATTCACAACAATCAGGGTTCAACATCACATACATCGTGACAGTCTCTCCCCTGAGTCTACAATAGCCCTAAAAAAAAAGAAAAAAAAATCAGAAGTAACTTGCATGCACTCCAACCTCAAACATAATCGCTGTTTCGAGGGGCATATATGGTCTCTTACCACTCAGACATCTGCAGCATCCAGGTGGGTTGGTTCAACATGATTCCTCCAGAAGAAAAGGAGATGGTCACTTGCATACGTGGAGATATTCCCCTTATATGAGCGGTTTTATTTTATTTTTTAAAGACTCTCATTTCCCTCAAATTGTAAGCTAACTTTCTGTGAAAGATGTCTTCCAATTTCTTTCTCTGTGCGAAACTGGTTTTGTATAACCCGCATTTCCATCTGAGCCAAACATGCGCAATCTCCAAATATACCAGAACTTAGTATACCGTTCCAAATAAATGTTTGCCAAAAGAATTTCATTAGCAAAATGCTTGTTGCATTTTTTGGGCCAACAGCCTGATCACAATATTAGGCACATCCATAGGAATATAATTAGTACTGATTAATGAACAACAATTTGCCACCAAGATTTATGATATTTCCTTTCCACAAGTGTAGATCAAACAATGGGGTTTGGGCCAATACATTCAATGTAAATGTTTATAAAAATTGCCAGCAGCTGCTACCATCTTAAAAAACTCCTCACTCACACACATTTACTGGCAATATTCCTATTGTATCTTTGTTCCAGCTTACGTGGTTCTCTTCCCAATTTTTATCATCACATATATCCTGAAAGAGAAGTTAAGATGAGACATTGTGACCAGTGAAGACGGCACAAGGTCACTCAAGCAAGTTCCATGGTTATATTAGGATTTCAACCTGACTCTTCTCAGTCTTAGTCTAGCAAATAAGCACCCTAGCAGGTCACCTCCCTTGTCTTTGACACAGCAGGAAACCATTCCTTAAAGATGGTATCTTCATTAACTAAGAACTAACCACCCACCCACCCATACACACACACACACACACACACACACACACACAGAGAGAGAGAGAGAGAGAGAGAGAGAGAGAGAGAGAGAGAGAGATTTATCAATGGGGTGAAGTGCATAGAGTGAAGGACTAAAACTGAGGAGGCATTAAAAATCCTCACCCCTTAAATGTCACTTACATTGAAAGCCCTGTTGGATTGCTGTAGGTTGGTTTTGATATAAAGACACATAACTATACTCTCTCTCTCTCTCTCTCTCTCTCTCTCTCTCTGTGTGTGTGTGTGTGTGTGTGTGTGTGGTTACATGTGTATACCTGGTAAGACGAATGTTTCTACAAAAAAATTCGTAAGACGAACGAAAAGTCTAGGAATAGGAAAACCTCATAAGACAAATTTTCCTATGGGATGCTTTGCAAGATGAATTCAATGCATTCTTATGGGAAACTGCATTAAAGCTTGTTCCGTTGGACGAATTTTTCGTAGGATGAATTGACCCATAAAACAAATTAAATTTGTCTTAAAGAGTTATACTGTACACTTTTGCATGCACATATATATTTATATTTTCAAAAAGCTCCTCACTCTTATCCTGCATTTGCATGGCTCGGGGTGCCCACAATCAAAATCAGAGCCATCCTATAAAATAAATAATGCCGCTGTGTAAGACTAGAATGCACACATGCCAAACATAATAGGTGAAAACAAAATAAAAAGGGAAAGGAAAGACAGACAAAAACATGGTGGTACCCTAAAACCAAACTTTAATATTTTTTTAAAGTGAGCTTTCCTGGGCAAGTCCACTTCATCATACATATTAGCAAATATAAGCATTCTCAAATGGGGCCCTACCACATAATATAGACTGAGCAGAATAAACTCCTGTGTCTCCAGAAAGGGCTGAACCTAGAAATGGGCACAAAACGTTTCATTTTGTGTCCATCTCTATTTTTCAGTGCTTCCCTCCCCCCGCCCCCTCCAGGTGCTGCCCCTGAATGAGTGCTTGCTGATGGAGGTGAGGCTCAGAAGCACCAAACATCACAAAACAAACCAGTACCAGTTCAGCAGTTCGTGCCCACCTCTAGTTGAGCCACATAGCAAAAAGAGATGCTACATGATACAGTCATGTGTATGTGCTTTTCACTAAACCTCATGAGTTTTAGCCATGTGTAAAATTTAAATTATCCAAAATACAAAACTTGGATAGTAAGTTAGTAAGACGCTCGTGTGAAGATAAGGCAAAACAGACTGCTGGGCAATCAAAGCAGAGGAATAACCTCTTAGTTTCAGGAAATAAAATGTAGGAGACCTTATAAGAAGATTGGTAAAGGTCAGGATCAGCAGCAGATTAAATAATTATGCGCCATCAAATTAATTCCAATTTATAGCAATCTTCCCAAAGTTAGATCTGAGGAACTCAGAAGTGGTATACCATTCCTGCTTCTGGTAGCATTATGGCACCATATGGTTTGCCCAAATCCAGAGGTGGTAGGGCACACCACCCCATCAGCGATACATGCTCCAGGTGATCTTAGATGGCTTCTCCCCTGGAAACTGTATACAGTGGACCCTCGTATAACAAACAGTTTGTATAACATAAAATCTGTACAACATAAAAATTCGGGAGATAGGGGAAATTTGCTTAACAGAATCATCTATGGGGGGAATCCGTACCACATAAAAATGGTCGCGATTAGGGAATTACTCTGTTTTCCATGCATTCCTATGGGAAATTTGTATAAAGGAAAATTTGCTTAACTAAATTTCATCTGGAGCGAATTAATTCCTTTATACAAGGTACCACTGTAGTGTACAGCCAGCCCCTTGCTCTATAACCATATGCTCCAATCCACCAACCTATATGATGACAAGAGAAACAAACAAACATACAAGGTCTTAAAACCATAAACCTAATTCTTCCCTCACCTTGCTTTCAAATGTACTATGTTCCTCTCAGTCATGCACTATTAACTTCTCCAATTTATTACCAAGCTGAAGGAAACAAATTAGTTTGATGAAAAAGCAATGAAAGAGAGAGAGAGAGAAGAGTGCATTCTTCAGTCAGCAGACACAACTTTGATGAGAATTCAGGACAAAGGAAAGAGAAGCAACAGAAAAAAAGTAAATTAGGAGATTAGAACAAATTAAAATTTCCCTGAATTCCTTAAAAGACAGAAGCTCTATTTTTCAATATGCCTGCGTGCTTCAAGAGTCAGGCATGGAAGGAAAAAATATTGGGTTACTCAGAAATCAGACCCATAAGAAGCCTAGTACTTTCCAGATGCTTTGGACTAAATATCCCACAATCCTTGATCCTTGGTTGTGCTGGCCAAGGGAACCTGGGGTTTGTAGTCTTAAAAAGTAACATTTCCAAACTGTTCATTATTAACACCCTCCTTCGGCTCTTCTGTCTATTTGGATGGTGTGCTCTATCATGAGTAAGACATTTCAAGTAAACAAACGGTGGGAAAGGGAAGCAGAAGCAATGATGATTTTAAGTTCTTTCCTGAATGTTGCTTCATAATGTGATGAGGAAGGGAAGCTGCTCCACACAAACAAATGAGGGTTGGCTACCGAGGCTGGCTTTTTATATCTAAAATGTGTTTATTTTTGTGCAACTCAGCTCTGTTATTGTACTACCTTATATCATTCAGTTAGTCTGGCATTCTGACCCTTGGTCTTATGTCGACGCTTATCATCGAAGACTGTGTTTTGTAATAACCTTGCATTAATACACTTCTTACTGTACATAAAACTGCGCACTTTATAATGTTACTGTCTTGTTTATATACTAGCCTCTATTTATACCCACGCCAGAATCCAAACATTCCATTTTAAACATTCTAGTCAGCTTTAACTATTTTGTATAAAGATTAGTTAACTAATTCAAGACTTTTATCCCAATTGTTTTGTCAGGATACAGCCATGAGGACTATGTGACTGCTTTTTGTTTGAATTTACAGTACTGTGATAACAAAGCATGTTATCCATCAGGTGAGGCCATTATTTACTGTAGCCCCTTCATGCCACCTTCAGAAGCCATATGTGGGTCTTCCTATAGAGAAGGATGGCCAAATTTGACTGAATATGAGATTGTTATTGTTAATTCATAAGAAAGCAGCAAAACAAAACTCACAGTTGAGCAACTGTGGATGAGCTGTGAATGCACACTAAAAGCATACATTATTCACTTCAAGGTCATGGTAACAAAAATATTGTCCAGGCATGAATTTAGGAGTCACGATTTACTCCAAAAGTTGTTCCCGAAAGGCCTTCTAATTAGGGTATTTATTTATTTATTCGATTTATATACTGCACATCTGGTGATGAGGCCACAGATTAAACTAATTTGTGGAAGAAGACAGTAAAACCTTGGTTTACCAGTACCTGTGTTTTGCAAGACAAGCAAACATTTCTTGTAAGCATTGCCTCGATAAATGAGCAATGTCTTGCAATACGAGCACTGGAGCAGGTCACATGATCACAAGTGAGCCAATGGTGGCTCGCTCTCTTCCCTCCCCCCCCCAACCTCCTTGCTGGGCCATGGGTGACTGCCTACAACATTTCGTCTCAGGCAGCCCCCAAAGCAGAGAGAGCAGAAGAGAAGGGAAGGCAAAGAGGCAGTCTGCCAGCTCACTCCTTTCAGGATGGAAGGACAGTTGGTGGGTGCTGATAGGCAGCGCAGCCTCCTCTTGTCTTCCTCCCACCAGCCACAAAGGTTTTCAAAGGTTAATGCAGGTTAGGGTTTTGTTGGATTTTTCTTTTCCGTTATATTTATATTTATATTTAATTTGTTTTATTTTTCTTTATATTTTGTATTTTCTTTATTATTTTATATTAAAGTATTGTAATCACTGTAATTATAATCACTGTACGTTGTAAACATTTTTATTTGAATATTTTTGGGCTGCAGAACCAATCATTTGAGTTTCCATTATTTCTTATGGGGAAATCTGCTTTGACGCACAAGTGCTTTGGTTTACAAGCATGTTTCCGGAATGAATTATGCTCATAAACAAAAATTTTACATTGCTCCAGTACCAAATTGTGCTCTTTCTTGTGAATGGGTTCTCTCTCTTGGTCCAAGCACTCTGGAACTTATTTTGTTCCTATATGTTAGTTAGAAACATTCAAAGAGTAGCAGTTTGCTAGATGGATGGTCCAATCAATCAATCAATCAATCAATCAATCAATCAATTTCAGCAGGGCACATTTCCCAAAGCCTGTGCTCTCTGAATAATATAGGTTTCCTCGGCCCCAGCTAGCACAGCCAATGGTCAGGGAGCGTGAGAGCCCGCCATGAAATTCTACAGTGACCAGTGTGACCGAGGGCGGTGTATTAAGCATGCTAAGGCCCCATCAACCATGACCTCCAAACACAGTATTCTCAGGGCCAGAACAATGCCCTTAACCTAACCTTACTCTTGTGAAGATAAATAAACTCTCAGTGTTCCTCAAAAGACTTCAGCAATGCCCTGCATGCGTCAACATTTGGAATTGTTTCTTCCCCAGAGCCAAAACAGTAAGGTACTGTCTGTCAAGTTCAACTAAGGAAAGCACATTTACACTCAGGGCCCTATGCCAGCCAGTTCCTATGCCATCACCCATTTACAATGCAAGTGTCATCAACCAAGTACCGAAAACGCGGCTCATGAAGAACTCCATCCAAACTTTCACCAGCAAATATGTCGATAATTCTCACTCTCTCCCCGAACACATGATCTCCAGTCGGCTTCTGCCAAAAACAGCTAAAGCCCAGAACCGGAAGCCCTGACTCTGATTAACTAGAAAGCTGTACCAAAGCAAACACACAGTCAAGATTTATGACAAAGTCGGCAACTGGAACTTTGCCCAGTGTTAGGAATAAAAAAAGGTCAGATAGATATTTGATTTGATTTGCACTTGTTCTGCCCAAACCCTCAAACATTTGGCCTGAATACAATATCAGGGCAAACGATATTTGTGTTTTGTTAAGCTTACACCAAAAGCCTTTTGAGTATGACATTTGTTTATTTTCCAGATTTCTACGTAATGCTTCAACCGTTTTTCCAGGACAGCCTGTAGAAATACATCACAAACAATATAAAATGATATAACCGCTATAAAATACATCACAATCATAAAACAATGATTAAAGCAGCCGTTTAAAGACCTAAGGGAATAAAACAATTCTTGCCTGGCGCCAACAAAATTATCACAGAAGCAGCCAAAGAAACAGACGCCTACCAAATCTATTTGGCCCTGTATGGTCAGCACTGACTCACACAGTGCAGGTTTTCTCTAGAGATGCTAGGAGATAAATCTGGGATTTTCAAGAACAATGCACCATTAGACTGCACAGAAATGCAAGAGATGGTGCCATAACTGAGACTGCTCGTCCGTCTACTCCAGTATGGTTGACTGTACCTTGCAGCTGTTGTCCATGGGAAAAGCAAGGGGGAAAGTGTCGTTTTCTTCCAGGTTGCTACAAAAGTAATGGTCTAATCTTGTGAGGGGTAAAAAGGAAGGTGATGTGCCCGTCTGCACTCCAGCATTCCAGAAAAGCACCTTTCCCAGCCCTCCTGAGGGATGTTAGAGACTGAACCTCGGGCCATCTGCAGGCGTGCTGCCATTGTCCAGGGCATCTCTCCTTGGGGGAAGGCCTCTATCAAATGAGTACCCAACTAACAACACCTTTGGAATCAATTACGACATAAAATCATTAAAAGGAGGAATGCAACAAGAACAATCATCATCATCATCATCATCGTCGTCGTCGTCGTCGTTGTCGTCGTCATCATACCAGTGATTTTTCAAGCACAACACTTCACCTGCAGATTTAAGACTCAATTCCTAATTTTTAGGCTTGATCCTTGGTCCACCCCCAAACTCCAGCTATGCTAAGAAATAAAAATATAACTACTGTACAATAATGTGCCATCAAGTCTATTCCAATGTATGGTAAACTTTTCCAGCTACAGAGCAGGCAGAAGTGCTTTATCATCCCCATCTTCTGGCGTCACTCTGGGACCAAGTGGTTTGACCAAGGACACCGAGGCAGCCTCTTCTCCTACAAGACGCAGTAGGAAAACAAATCCCCAATCCCTTCATTCCAACGCACGCAGGTATGTAACCAACAACAAGCCACATGCACTTATGGAATGGTCCAAACAAAGTGTTCGCCAAGATCAGTCAAACAGGACTTCCCTTTGTTGTGCATATGATGGCATGTGCACAACTGGAGGATGGGGCAACGCTTGTATACTGTAGTTAGCCAGCTATACCAATGTTTTTCTTCTTCCACAAAATAATAAAAGCTGTCTCAAGGTCACCCTTCTCAGCCACAAGGAGGACGTGGCGCTCACTCCGACACATTAACTATCCGGGAAGAAAAGGATTTCATATCACGTCATCTCTGCCAACTGATATGAAAAGTCTGCCTATGCGTTGCAGCATTTCCTTATGATGTCCCTTAAAGAAACTTCATCAATAAATGTCCCTATCTTGCAATCAAGTAATTTTATTGCTCTGAACATAATAATCATAGACCCGCAGAGCTGAAAGGGACCGAATGGATCACTGACCCTGAATCCTGTCAAGGAGGCCAGAACCTGAGATTTGGCACACTCTGGGAAAGAGTACTTCTCTCCTTGAAGAGGGAAAAGGATAAAGTGTCCTCTGAAATGGTCCCTACTATAACATCTGTGGCATAAAAACCCAATAAAAGTTATATGTTGTGCTCCAGAACTATCGTTTCTATTAGCAGACAGGACTGATTTGATTTATTTACTAAACCTCACACTTTGAATCAAGTAAGATTTGTTTAATCTGCTTTCCTTAGGAGACCTGAACAAATGAATTAACAGAGGGAAAATGGATGGTTTATTGCAGTCATAGACCAATTGTTTAAGAGATTTGATTCGTATCATTTTCTCTTGATCTAACGCTATGAAATATTGCCACATCAAAATCCTCACTCTGGAGAGACCAAGCCTCCTTTCCATTACTGGACTTATCCTCCAGAGGAAACCACCCTCCCCTCCAGCACTAGATACCACAGAAGTAACAGGCTCCTTCCCCATTACAGGCAGAGACCTCATAGCTCCTCTGCCTTCACGTTGCACAGATGGGACAGCCGCAAACACAACAAGATAAGCAAGCTGTTTTATTGAAGCTGCCATTATACAATGCTCCAGAGATGGCATAACTAGCACCAAGATATTAAATCGGACTTTGTTATGGCATGTATCGACTCCGAGTGGCATTATGTTTACAGGGAAGCCATACATCTTTCCTCCCCCTTCTGAATATGCTAAGGGCTGTGTATCATGGTTATTTCATTAACCTATTTCCTATTAAGGAATTAAATGCTGTCATATTGTAAAGGGAAGAGCTCCTTTGTTACTTTAAAGGTGCTGCATTTTAATTAAATTACTGGTACCTGTGTATATCATGTGCAATAAATCAACAATAATTTGCAATTAGAGGTGACGATTAATCTCCTCTGAGTTATTTATTACTTGGGATTTGTGAGCATTAGGACACCTTCCATACGACCCAGCTTATCTCATTGCTTAGAGCCTTCTCTGTCCCAGTAGGAAGGAATAATTGTACAGCTATACCGTCTGCAAAGAGGGCACCAAAACACAAGTATTATGGCGAGAACAAAGGCTAGGATCCCTCACATGCCATTGACTATAACTGTATGCTCATTAATTTGATGGAGTGCTATGATTAGACTTGGTCTTAGGAGACCTTGGCCCAAACAACGTGCCCTGTTTATGGGTTATCTGAGATGTACCCAGACGTTCTTGGACTACAATTCCTAGAAATCCTGGCCAGCACAATGAATTGTGAAGGCGTCTTTGAGTTTCAGTCTAAGAACATCTAGGGACCCAGGTTTAGGAATTGCTGCGCTAGTCAATATACCCTGTCCAGCCATCTAGTGGAGAGAACTCGGGTTTTCAAATATTTATTTTATTTTAGAGTATTTTTACCCCGACTTTCTCCTTGGAAAAGGATCCATTTTTTAAGTTATTCAACCAATCTCTCATTTATTCCATCCGTCCCTCCCGAGCTTCAAGTGCCAACACCAAATATGCTGATGGTTGAACATCACTCATGGCTGATCTGGATGTCACTAGAAAACTTCTTTACGCCTAACTTTCTAGCTCCACAAAGTCTACAAGCATAGCAGTGCTTTTTCTGTTCCTAACTTGCTGCAAATGATTTCTTGCCTCAGAATATGGACATTCACAGTCAGTGAATCATGTGGGCAATACGATGTATGAATATTTCATTTTGGTACGCAGATGGTTCCCTTATATTAATTGTTATAGCCCACAGAAGGCAAATGACATAACCTGCAACAACTTCTCACTGGCAAATAAACCATCCAGAGTGGCTGTGTTGCCGGATGGATGGATGGATGGATGGATGGATGGATGGATGGATGGATGGATGGATGGATGGATGGATGGAAGGCAGGCAGACAGACAGATAGATCTTTGGACTTTCAGATACCCATTTGTCTTCCTCAGGTATAATGAATCAAAAGGATTTTGCCTATGATTTGAATTTTTGTAATTTCTTTTCCTTTCACAGGACAGTGAAGTTGGATTTTTGTTGTTTAAAGATTTGTGGAGGAGAAAAACAGAGGGAACATGTAAATATACTTCACTCACGTTTTATTTTAGAATACACTTGCAATTTGTGGCTGCAAATGCAAAGTTTTGTGGTTCTCTTAGTCGAGCAAAATAATTAAATTAAGAGTAAAGGAACACACAGCACAATAATAATGACAATTAAAATGGTTCCTGTGGTTTTAACAGTCTGGAGGCCCCATTCAAGAGACCATGGCTTGATCTCTCCTCCAGAAATATGTTGCATCAACATGCAGGTAGCAGAATGCAACCGCATCAGCAAAAATACCATCTTTGCCACCATTAATCCCTGAGTTGCTAACAGAGCGTGCAGAACTAGTAGACCGAGATGCCCTTAGCAGTTTAGAGTACAAAGGCTTCTGCTGCATTACATTTGTTCATCTTCACATCTAAAGACAATTAAATATCACGTGGGGCTTTAAACAAGTATTTTTCCCCCTCCCTTACATGCTCAAAGCTGAATGTATAACAGGGCTTCCCATGCAGCTGCCAGAAGAGAAGCAACTGCTTGTCCACAAAGAAGCAGAAAGCATTCATGTGAAATAAGAGAGGAGGGCATGGAGGCAATAAGCATACGTGCGCCTGCGTACACTCAGACACACAAAACGGTGATGTTGTTCCAGGTTGCGTGCGCCAGCATCAGTCCTCCTCCTTCCACATGGACTACCCAGCCTGTAAATAATGCCAGGCACCTGGACAAACAAGAGGATTAGCGCAGGATGGGCCCCAGGTGCAAGGGAGCTTGGGAGGATCAGGTGTGCCCAATAAGCCCCATGTGCCAACAAGGAAGGTCCCCGGTGCTTCCAGCTCCACTCTTTGGCTCATGAGTTCATAAAAGCCGGAGGGATCAGGTACCAAGTCCTACACCGAAGCGCGTCTCAGAAAGAAATCCTAGTGCACGAGGCAGCAAGGCGACTCTTGACAAATAACTCCTTCAGTCCGTGCGCGGCATTTTAATTGTTAAGAAAGGCAAATTGGAGTGCGATCCCGGCAAAAGCTCCAACCAAAGCAAAGCACTGCAGGTGATACGCTGGCAGGGAAGAGGGCCTGGATCCCGTTTCTGGGGGCTTTTTTTTTGCTTATCAAATCAAATAGTGGTGATTTCCAAATGCAGGGAGTAATGCCTCAATCTCACAGCTGGCTGCATGAGCTATGTATGTTCACCCCCGTCTCCCTGCTTGCCCGCCGCCCTCAGTGGCCAGACGGAACAAAAGCTTCCCCAAAGCAGCTTACATAAGAACGCCTCGTACAACAAGCCAAAGAGCCCAACAGCTCATAAAAATCAATAAACACATGTGAAGTGTCTCTTTGGTTAACAATAAACATTGGCTTATTGGCAGTGCTTAAAGGACCCAGGGTGGCCCTTGCAACCTTCTCTCCTATTGCAGTTTTAAGGAGACGATTGAAGGGACAACATTGTGTTCAAAGAGAAGCTGGGCTTGAGACCCATAGATTGATTAAAGCCCCCTCTCCTAAGGACTTCCTCTGGCCAGTATTTATTTATTTATTTATTTATTGATTGATTGATTGATTGATTGATTGCATTTGTACCCCACCCATATCCCCGTAGGAACTCTGGGCGGCTTACAATGAGAGACAACAACAACACAATAAAATAGAACAACAAAATAAAATGAGACATAACCATTCGAAGGGTAAACCAGCTTAGCGCCCTGACAGTGCGTGCAATCCCCAACAGTAAAACTTCTCTGGGATGCAAGGTGTAAACGGGGGGGGGGGGGGGAGAGAAAAAAAAAAAGTAATTCAAGTAATTCAGTAATTCAAGCACAGGTACTTCTAGGAGCTGGGGGGGGGAACACCTCACATTATGTTAGGGATGGAAAGTGACGTTCAGTATTTCAAAAACAGCTTCTCCGTGCTAGTTGCAGGTTGCCTCTTCTTTCAGACAAAGCAAAATTAAGATTATGGATGCTATGCTCACGATTGTTATTATGCTAATTATATTATAATGCTAATTCACGCTCACGGTGTTATGCAGCTGAAAATATGAGCTAGTCTTAGACTTTCTTGCCATGAGAAAGATCTATCATAGGGGAACCTGGCACTTCATGTGGGCTATCCGTGTGCCATCAAATGCCATGGACTTCCAGAAGGCAGCTGGCAAACCCTATGCATTCAACTGACCAAGTTGCACAGGACTCAAAAAGCTGGCTGCCCCTTCTCTGGCTTCAATTGACTGCTATGGTTTCCAACATTATCATGAATCAGGTGACACATTCCTCGTCCCCTCTATTTCTTGAATTGCCACCCATCGTTCAAAAGCACAGCTTTAAATTTAAAGAATGTTTTGGGCAGCTACTTTCCTAATCTAGCCCCGTTTCTAACCTAGCAAGGGGTCAGGTGAAAGAAAGAGGGGAACATGGACACACAAGCACCATTTGAAAGGGAATTTTTTCTGCAAAGATCTTCCTCCTTTAATCACACATGCACCAGCAGAAGACAAGAAGATGGTCAGTCTGCCCGATTTCCATGTGCCAAAGTCAGTTGTAAACAAATGCAAAGAGACAAAATGGTTCCTTAGCACATCAAGAACAGAGCACTGCAAGAAACATTTGTCGCTGTACAGTATATGCATTTCTGTGTGTCTCTGTGTGTGAAAGGCAACAAGAGAGGAGGAATGTCATGGGCCAAATCAGAAAAAGCTGGCACGGGATAAGATGAAATGACTGTGCATCTTTTTGTTCGGTGAGCTCCAGCGCTAAACTAAAAGAGATTATGTAACTTAAGCTGCCCGGACATCATCTGTTCCTCTGGCTTTGTTTTAAAGCAGCGGCTATCTACCAAACATGAGACTGACATGAGATTGACTTGGGATGGAAGGAAGCCCTGCTCCTCTTTAGTAACTCATATCAATATTATAGCCAACATTATACGTTTCAACACTTCAGCTGTTTCCCCAAACCAACTGCCCAACCTATGAACTTCCCCCCGTCTTCCATCATAATCAGGACACACCTTTCTATCTGATTGAACAACCCAAAAGGATACATGGGTGTGTAGGCGTTTTAGAAAGTCCAGCATTGAACTGCACTTACAGTAGGCCCCCCGTATCCACTGACTTATTATCCACTGAATCAGTTATCCACGATTGGCAGAGGGAAAAAATTAAATAATTCAGCAGCCACAAAGCAAGCTATTGTCACAAACAGCAGCTGTAAAGCAAGCTATTGTCACAAACAGCAGCCATAAAACATGCTACTGTCTCAAAACAGCAGTCATAAAGCAAGCGACTGTCAGGAAACAGCAGTTTGGGGGTGGGTGGGCATGTGTTCTCTCTTATCCATGGTTTTCATTATATATGGAAAGGCCTAGAACCAATCCCCAGTGGTTACCAGGGTCCTACTGTATTTCTTTCTGGATGCAGTGAATCGTTCTAACCAAAAATATTACTTAAAGGGCTGTCAGTTTGTTCTCCTGTGCCTCCTGCCACTCTTACCCCTATCAGACATTCAGGCAAGCTGCAGAAGAGGAAGAGGTATCAAGAGTAAGACCAAGCCTACACAAAGGCCAACCACTCCCCCTCCCCTTGCTTCTCCATCCTCTCTGTCTTCCTTGCAAACATTATTGTAGAATAAATAGTAAGACTGACTTTTATTCTTCTCATGAAAACCAAACCAAGAAACTTTAGGCTGAGGAATGGGGTTAAAATGATTGAAATAAATCATAAATATGCACCCTGCCCGTCCTGTCTGCCTGCTTGACCGTCTATCCATCTACTTATTCATAACACATGTATATCTACCTATACATGTTTTCTCAACCATATTATTCGGCAGGAAAAGTCCAACAGGTTTGGAAACTGGGATAATTTAGCCGCTAAACAATGACCTACAAAGCTGGAATTTAACTCACAGTGCTCAATGTACTTAAAATATTTCATCCAATGGTTTATAACACCATATGTAATAAACATTTTTAAAAGACAAAAACACAAATACAATAAAACAATATCCTCCATGGCAGTTATGGATACTACTAGCAGAGTGGGACAACATAACCTTGTAAAATGTCAGGGCAAATAAAAGAGACTTAACATGGTACTGGAAAGATTGTTCAAACCTCACCGATTATTTCACTCTAAAACATGTCAGCCGTTTGTAAGCCATCATTAAATACATTTTATCTAACAGTTAATTACTTGCCCTCTTCTTAGTGCTGACTTGGTGCTGTCCCACCACCAGTTGGGTTACTACTTCATATTGCGTCTCTGTCCCAAACTGTCTTCCCGCCTCCCTGCAACAAAATCCAGTGTAGTTTATGTCCCAGTTGACACATCAGATTGCACAATATGTTACTGTAGGTAAACTCCGTTTCATCAGCTTATGCCACCTGTTTGTAATGCAATGGCAGTCATAACAACAACCACCACCACCGCATTTTTCTCCATTCTTTATAGGATCATTGTGCGCGTTTCAGAAAATTTTGGTGTATGAGAAATATCCAGTGCTCTGAAGTTTGCTAAGGATTATCAGACTGAACCCCAATATTAGGGACATGAGAACATCCAAGCTAAAAGAAAAACAATATCAATCACCATATCCTGCTTCATCCAAGACTGGTACACAGCAGGATACTAGATACCCAGAAATGTCAACTGGTGGACAGCTCAATGAAGGTGTTTACCCAGTGTGTGGCAGTGGTGAAGAAGGCCAATTCCATGCTATGGGTTATCAAAAGGGGGATTGAAAATAAAACAGCCAACATTATAATGCCATTGTACAAAAAGATAGTAAGGCTGCACCTGGAGTATTGTGTGCAATTCTGGCCACCACATCTCAAAAAAGACATAGTGGAACTGGAAAAGGTGCAGAAGAGAGCGACTAAAACGATTACTGGGCTGGGGGACCTCCCTTATGAGGAAAGGCTGAAACATTTGGGGCTCTTTAGTCTGGAAAAAAAGACGCTTGATGGGGGCATGAGTCAAGTGGATAGAGGGATGCTCTTCTCCCTCTCACAAAATACCAGAACTAGGGGACATCCACTCAAATTGCGGGTTGGGAAAGTGAGAACAGACAAAATAAAATATTTTTTTACCCAGCGTGTTGTTAGTCTGTAGAACTCCCTGACACGGGATGTGGTGATGGCATCTGGTCTGGATACCTTCAAAAGGAGATTGGACAGATTCCTGGAGGAAAAGTCCATCACAGGTTACAAACCACGAGGGAGATGTGTCATCTCCAGGCTTAAAACCGGGATACCTCAAGGGCCAGATGCAGGGGAGTGGTATCAGGAGACAGAGATCTAGTCTTGTGCGCTCCCAAACGCATCTGGTGGGGCCACTGTGAGATCCAGGAAGCTGGACTAGATGGGCCTTCGGCCTGATCCAGCAGGGCTCTTCTTATGTTCTTATGTTTACTCTGTCTGCCCAGCCCATCTCCACCTTCAAAGCCTTGCCTTTCATTTTGGCGGGAAAGGTCAGGAGTATAACAGCCTCTTGTTGACAGCAGCTGGAAAAATGCAGCAGACATTGACCTCAAATAAAGTGACAGTTTTAGACAAGGGACTTGCTCTCTTATTTTTACACACACACACACACACACACTTATGCACCACAAACCTTTTGCAGCTTCTCTCCTCATTCTTAGAACGAGTGCCCTCTCAGTGTGAGGTGGGCAGCAAAGACTTGATTATCAGCAATTAGTCAATCGATGGCTCCTACAGACACTGATTTAGGCCAGCAGGCTTTTATTAACAACAATCAAGAGGGGGAGGAAAGACAAGGGCAAAAGTATAACATTTCACAGACAGCCGGGTCACCAAGTGCTACCGTTCTAAAAAGCTGCACGAGCAGGAATAAAGGATTTTACTCTGCCATTAACACTAGGGTTTCTAGTACAAATGGGCAGATTTGCTTTCCAGGACTACAAGTTAAAGAATTCCCAACCCCCATGTCTGGAGAATTCTGGGACTTGTAGTCCAAAATCACAACTCTGCACACGTCTAGCTTCTTCTGCCACACAATTACAGGCCCTTGTCCTGTGGGTTCTAACTGTGGGTCCCCAGATGTTCTTGAAGGACAATTCTCAGTAGCCTTCACCACTAAGTATGCAGGCCAAATTTTCTAGGAGTTGTGCTCCAAGAACATCTGGGGACCCAAGGCTAAGAACCACTGGCCTAGCATTATAGGTCTTAAATATTTCAATCTTTCTTTTTGAGAGACCAGCCCTTCTACATCACTTTGCCAGCAACAAGAAAATCCTCCACCCTCCATTTGTTTGGCCTTATCTTGCTTCCTTTCTTCATGCCATAGCCAAGCTGAAATAATTTCTGATTTTAAAAAGTCATGGTAAAGAGAGGGGGGTGAGGAGCTGTTTGGGAGAAGAGTCGGGGGGGAGAGGACAAGAAGAAGAAGAACAAGAATCAACGCATTCTGTACGAGTAAACGTTAAGGACAGCCTGGCATAAAAAAGAGCTGAAAACAACTGCACACAGCCTCCCATTGACACAGCACATTTCAAGTGCTCAAAGCCCTCAACATACATTATCTCAGTAATCCTTATAACAGGCCTGTCGGGTAAACAGTGCCATTATTCCCATGTGAAAGATTAGAAAGAAGCTCTCTCAAGGTCACCCAGTGGATGGCCGAGGGGAGGCTACAGGGAAAAAAACACACAGGTATTTCCCATGCCTTAGCAACTAAAGTCAGACCCAGATCTATCTAGAATGTCTGTGAAGATTCTCAGTCATCCAGGTGAGTTTATCTGGAAGTTGAGTCATGGCTACTGGACTTCTTTTTGAGAGATAGAAACGTTTCGCTGCTCATCCAAACAGCTTCAT
>JAHTLZ010000038.1:7377900-7405617 GCA_023846285.1 Phrynocephalus versicolor | reverse complement strand
GAAGATCTTGGTTCTGGTCCAGTGGTGTCCAAACTTCTGTCCTCCAGATGTTTTGGACCACAGCTCCCACAGTCCTTTGTCACTGGCGATATGGTTTTGGAATTCTGGTTGTTGTGGTCCAAAACATCTGGAGAGCCAGAGTTTGGACACCCCTGTTCTAGCCCAACAGAGCTATGAAAGTGGCTGATCATCCTCTTCTTCCAGCAGGATCTAAACCACAGGGTTGTTGTGAGGATACAATGGAAAGGAAGAGAGATATGCATACCACACTGAACTTAGCGGAAGAAAAAATGAGATATAAATGCACCTTAATAATGCATAAGAAACTAGCCTTTTTAAAAAACCACAGACAAATGCAGTCATGGCTATGCAAATACACATTGTCCCTCATGATATCACATGGCACATTCTGGGCAGTGGCAAGAGAACCAGAGAGCTCTTTGCAGTGTACGTCTGCTCCCCATTTCGTTATTAAAAGGACAACTGTTCAAGACGAGGCGCTGAGACACCAAGATAAAGAATGCAAGCAACCACCATCTTACCTTCCTCCCGATACTTTGGGGTCTTCTAATTAGGAGCGCAGGACTGGGACATTAGGGGACGGTGGGCATGAAGCCACTACCCTTCCCAGCTGTGCTGTTTCACCAGGCACCAGCATCCACAGCCCATGTTTAAACATAACTGAAGTGCTGGGAATTCCCTTACTTGGTGCCGAGGGCCCCTCTCAGGCAGTTTCTCCGTTACTGCCGTCAAACACACTGCCCGCTTTAAATGAACTGAAAAATGAGCGCCAGACCCGTCTGTAATCTTTACCCTATTCCTTCTGTGCGGTATCTGAGCTATCATCCTAAACACCCTTCACAAAGCCAAATGGCACACCAGGCACGTGCGCAGAGGTATTTCTAGCCTTTTACAAGTGAGAGGAAATGATAAAGCCGGCTACTACCCATGTGCCATTTTTCATTGCGCAATGGGGAAAAAAATCACTTTCGTTCTGTGTGGCTGCCTCTTTGAAACTATCACAGGAATTTTAGCACACATTTTATATTTATAGTTTGCTAATCCCTTCACTTCCAGAGGGGATACTGTGCAAGAAGAAAAAAGGGGAGAGAAAAAACCTACTTACTTTAAAAACCAATTAAGCGTTGGGGGGGTTCACTCCATCTGGAAAGTCAGAGAAGTGTTTTGGTTCTTAATTTATTTCAGCTTCTTGAAAACGCTAGAGACTTAGTTCACACATCATGCCAAATCATGGCTAGTGCTAGCCACGGCCTGAAATTGGACTACGCAACCTGATTGTCTGATCTCAGCATCGGCCAAATGCTGTGTTCTCCATCTCACTCTCTGGACAAGCTCTCTGGCAGTCACTTCTTTTTCTCTTACTAAAAACAAGTGTTAACCCATCCTATATCAGCAGATCTACAGGCGAAGTCACAACAGAGGTGTATGACAGATTAAGTTTGAAAACACTTCTAAAGAATTTAATTCAAGAACGGAAGGCATTCAGTCCAACGGGCCACCATAACAAAGTCATTAGACTCCACATAGTTGAGTACATTTTAACTTGGCACTAGAAAAGGGCATAAACCTTACTGTTTAGGTGTTCTATGAGATTCCACCTTTTTTAGATGTATAGGTATTGAACCTCCAAGGCTTAAAGTCTATTGCTAGTCCAAAGTACAAAATGCTACAGCCAGAGTATTGTTACGAGGAGTGTGTAACAATCCTGTTACAGCAACTCTACTACTAGCTGATATCTGAGGCCAATTCAAGGTGATGGTTATTCCCTACAAAGCTTTAGAAGGCTTGGATCCAGCCTATCTGATGGACAAATCACCCCATATAACCCTCCTTGGGTTTTTTAATCATCCATGAATACCCCCCTGCTTTCATTTCCCCCAAATTTACAGGTAGATTTGACAAGATTCTGAGAGAGGAGGCTTTATTGGTGGCTACCCACAGATTATGGGAATCCCCTCTCCCATGAGGGTAGGCTGCCCACCCTCCTCTCTTTTTGACAACAATTGAAATCATTTTTTTCCTAACAGGCTCTTCATATTTAATATCTAATGTTAACATAGCTAGTTGGCTTATGCTTGCTGCCAACATATCCCTTAATGTGTTTTTATCTGCATTTATACTTTTTAATCTGCTTTTATATGATGGCTTTAATTTTTCCCATGTTTAATAATTTTAATGCTTCTTGTACATTGTGTTTAACTCCTGCCTCCCTGGATCTGCATGCTGCCTTGAGTCCTACTGGCAGGAGAAGGCAGCACCGAACTGCAGTAAATAAACATAACAGTGGTACCTCAACTTAAAAGTGGCTCAACTTAAGAGCAATTCGACTTAAGAGCAGAAAGCAGTTGGTGTTTTAATTGCCACCTTACAAATTTTAGATGGGGTCTGCTCCACTTACAATTTTTTTTTAATTTTTATTTTTAATGTTTTTAGATAGGGCTCCTCTCCTTAAGAGTTGTTCAACTTAAGAGCATGCATTCAGAACAGATTAAATTCATACGTAGAGGTACTGCTGGATTAAGAAACTTGAGTAGCCCCACTAAACAACCTTTGAATGGCAAGGCAATGCTTATGTAAATCCAACTGATTCAATGGATTGCTCACCTTGTCAAATCCATTCATTCTGGACAGATGAACACATTGTGAAAGAATAACTGGGTTTTTCTTGACCATCCTTCCATCTTGATCTCTTACACACACACACACACATACACACACACACACACACACACACACACACACACACACACACACACATTTTAAAAAGAAAACTATGTAAAACTCACTATTCCAAACAGAGAGCAGCTTTCAGCATGTACGCAGAAAAGAACGCACATGGTAGTGATCATTAGAGTTGAGTAACTGTTATGGACCTCTTTTTGCTGTTACTTGTGAAACCTTGAAACATGGCACAAGCATACTATCACCTAAGAAAGTGGTTGGGAAACTTTCATTTGTGAAGGAGAGTTGAGAAAACAGGAAAAGTTAATTGGGAGATGCAGAAAAAGATCCCAAAGTTAGCAGACTTTGTGGAACTGCTTCGTCAGGGAGAGGTTCTCAGAATGGCAATCTTTATCATTAATGTTAGGTTATAGATTATAAAAGTTCCTTTGGCAAATAGTCTGTTAAGAGATTACCTTGAGAGATAAAAACACAGTGATATCGGGGCAGGACCCAATGGTGCTTATTTTGCTGATGGAATGACTACCCTTCTCCTTAGAAAAACTTAAACCTGCACTGGAGAATTATTAGGGAAGCCTTAAAATAAGCTGCACTTAAAGTGGACTTTGTGCATTTTACATTTTAATTATGCAGGCTACACGCTGTCCATCCCCACCCTGCAAGCTGGCTATTCAATGTATCTACATCAGAAGTCAAATGTCTTCACAGGTATGTTTCGTGAGGATACAGGGGAAGGCCTTCTCTGTTTCGGCTCCAAGACTTTGGAACTCCCTCCCACTGGAGGCCAGGCTGGCCCCACCTTTGCTGTCCTTCCATGAGGAGGAGAAGACTTTCCTCTCCAGGCAAGCTTTCCCTCAGTGACTGGCTGCCATGTGGAGTTTTCAAATGGATAGTTGTACCTTATTGGCTTTGAATGTGTTTTGTATTGTTTTTGTTCACCGTTTTTAGTATGGGATTTTTTTTTAATTCTTTTTAGTATTTGTATACTCACTGCTGCTAGTTTTAAATTCTGTCTTTAAATGATGTCAAGCCACCTTAGGTCCTTTTAAGGAGAAAAAGGAAATAAAAATATATAAGTTAAATAAATAAATAAATAAATAACCCTTGAGCTGGCTACGAGAGCCGGCCAGGATCAATCTCAAGTCATGAGCAGAGTCTTGGTTGCAGTACTGCAGTACTAGAGATGGACTTTTCGTTACAGAAGTGGTCAGCTTCCAAAATGAATTGCTGGAGCCCAGATGATGTTTGGAACCAGAGGAATGAAATCAACCACTCCCTTACCTTGCGCTGGGATTATGCGGATTCATTAAACTCCAACAAGGAAGAAACCTCCAACGTGTCATCTTTCCTTCTCCCTGGAGCTGGCCAATCAGACGGAGGTGGGCTGATGCATTTCCCAGCACAGCTCCTGATTGGCCAGCACCAGGGAGAAGGAAAGATGACATAACCCCACATGAGCCCAGCGCAAAGTAAGGGATTGGTTGATTTCATTCCTCTGGTTCCGAAAGTCGGCTGGGCTCCCACGGTTCATTTCGGAAGCTGACCACTTCCAAAACAAAAAGCCCATTGATAAAGTGTCATAAAGGCCTGGGTGGGACAGGGAGGAAGGTCTGCACTCAACATTTAGGTACCAAGACAAACACTGCATTTAGGCCTTACTCAGCAACAAAATCAACACAACTCCAACAGACTGAGCAGAACAAAATATATTCTACTTTGAGAGTAAGTAATTTTATCTGAAGAGCTGCAGATATGGTACATCATGCTCCATCATGTCCCTTAATTTAGAAGTATTGCATCTTGCAACACTGACACACGACATTTCGCTTGCCTGTTTTTTGAAGGCGCTCTCTTCGTTTTTCATCTTACTGTTACAAAAGTGGCTTGTTGAGAGTCTGAGAGACTAGCTACAGACAGAGCTAATGCATCAAACAAACGGTCTGGAGACTACTAGGAACATTATATAATGTAGTCAAGAATCATCACTGAATACTCCCATCTCCAAGAAGGAAGCTAAACACAAAACATATCAAAAAGGAAGAGACTGCCTTCCTCAGTCAAAATATCAGTTTATAACTGTATAAACTTAAGTATGTGGTTTTGCCCGTTACAAAACAGAACATTTCTTAACTGTCCTTTGTGAGATTGCGGGATGTCAGACAACATATTAAGGAGGCAGGAAGCCTGAAAAAGCATAGGGAGGTTTCCAGAATCATAGATGACTGTAGGTCAGACATCCTAAGACATACAGAGCTGACCACTGCGAAAGCCCCCTTTGACAAACAACTATTATAATTGTTTCATAAACTGAAATTCAGGGTAAGGCCGTCATTCTAAACACACATCTACAAATGGTAACTCCATCAAAATCAAGAGGACTTCCTTCAGAGAAAACGTACACTGATACCTTGTATAAAGGAATTAATTCGTTCCAAATGAAATTCTGCTAAGCAAATTTCCTTTATACAAATTTCCCATAGGATTGCATTGAAAACAGAGTAACCCCTAATCGCAACCATTTTAATGTTGTACGGATTCGCCCCATAGGCGATTCTGTTAAGCAGAATATATGGGATAAAAGAGTATTAATGGAAGAATATATGGGATAAAAGAGTATTAAAGTGTATGTTTATACGGATTAAGGAAAACGTTTAAGTTAGTCTGGAGATGGTATTTAACTCTGGGGGAATTAAACCATATAGATACTGTACAATATATTCTAAGTTATGTTGGAGAGGGATAGGAACTTATTTCCATATGCGGTGGGAATGTGAGAACACACTGAAATTCTAGAAGCTGATCTTGAAGGAAATAACTGAAATAAGTAAGTTTAATGTGTAGCCTGCATGGTGTAATTAAAAACTGTAAACTGCCCAGAGACTACTTTAAGTGATATGGGGCGGTATATAAGCAGAACACTTTGCTTTAAATATAGAGGTTAGCTCTAAGACCGCTCTCTTATCAATATTTAATCATGAGCAATGATCTGGGCAATGCAAGAATTAGTTTCAAATTGATTAACAACAGCAAGATTAATGGTAGCAAGGAGTTCAAGCATGGTTTTCAACTAGAATGAATGCTATAAAGAACTTTAGATGGCTGGATAGTCAGCGGTTTAAGCATCTGGCTGCAGACCCAGTGATTGGGAGGTTCAATTCCCAGCTCTTCCTCTTATGAGTAGAGATAGCTTGTAAGGCCTTGAGCAAGTTGCATGGTCTGAGGATGCCCCAAGAAGGGACTAGTAAACCAATTCTGAGTACCATCTAGCTGGTAAATCCTGGAAAAGAGTCACCATAAGTCAGAATTGACTTGGCAGCACATTATTTTTAGAATGTGCAATACAGCTATAAATGGCAAATTAATATACAATATGAATTTTTTTAAAAGGATTTATATCTTTATTGATATCTGGGGAGAACCCACTTAGTTTGTGCTGACTGAAGGGAAGGGCCGTGTGCTTTCAGAAGAGTCCATGCAGTTTTGGAAGGTGGGTTAGGATTTTTAACGAAGGAAAAATTATCTCCCCAGTCCCAATGGGGAGGCACATTCTGTACCGTTGTGTTCTTTCTGCATTTTCATGCTGTTATGGTCTTCTTGGTTGGTTGTTTCTCATTAGATTTGCCATTGTTTATTATAAAATGAAGAGAGAAAGAAAAGGAGGCAACACTTGGGCATGACTTCTTGCCAGTTAGGAAGCCAGGACCGATAAGCCCGCTCTGAACACAGCTGGAAAGCTGGCTTCTTTGGAAATATGCTGTACAAGCCCAGTTCCCTGTCCACTAACAAAGGAAAGCTACACTTCAGGGTTGCATCCGAGCTCCTCTGCTGTTGGCAGACATGCGAGGAGACACGACACAAGAGCAAACTGGCTGTACTCGCATACATATCCCGGTCTATTGAGTGAAGAATGTTCGCTGCCGATTACATGCAAACACAGCCTACATACTGTACCTGCATTTATGCAGGCTCAGGTGTACTAGGAGCTCTAGTTTGGAAAAATAACTTGGTTTATCCCCCACCCATTTTTTTTACTCCTGAATTCAGACTCTCATTCCTGCTTAAAGCAAAAGCGGAGGCACATTAGCTTTCCAGATAATGTTGGCCTCCGGTTTCTACCATCCATAACGGAAAGGATCCATTGCGTGAATGATGGGAAAACGCAGACTACCAATATCCGGAAAGCCACACATTTTCTACTTGGGTAAAAGGATCCAAGGCAGAAAGGCTCAAAAAAATACCCTCTCTCCCCAAATCTAGAGGACTTGCTGCTAATCAGAGGAGATGACACTCATTTTGAGGGAACAACAGTATGCCTCTTCTTGGGTCTTGTTTGTAGGCAGCAGTTACAACTACAGGAGTGTCACCTACAAAGATCAATCATACACAACTCTCTCTCTAACTCTCTCTCTCTCTCTCTCACTCACTCACACACACACACACACAGAGAGAGAGAGTTAGAGAGAGAGACCTTTATAAATATGTGAATCAGTGTGACTTGGTAGGATGCCTGCTTAGTAGACATGGATTCCATAAGAAGAGCTGCCATTATGCAGAACAAACAAGGTGACCAGAGACACTGCAACTGCGACACAGGAAGAGTCTGAAACCTGAGGAGGGAAAAGGGAAGTGTCCCCCCCTCCTCAGAAATGCCCCTAAAAAACAGGGGTCAAGAGCCAAACGCTGATGAATGAAGAGGCAGCACTCTTCCCGCACGCCCTCCCATGGCACCACCCTGAAATTTCAGGGGCCTTTAATTCATTATTAGTCATTTCCAGACCACTTTGGCATCTAAGTACTTATTTGCAATCTCCAGCCTTGCTTCCCCCCATTCAGCCACTTGTGATACCAAATGGGAGTTGCAGAGAAAAGGCATCGCAAGGACGGCAGAGAAATTACCAGCCGCAGGCCACCCCCGACTCCAAACTGAGTTGGGATTTGAACGGAGGTGTCCTACTACGTCTGCCTCGATTCCGTTCAACGGACCACACGGGGTGGAGTGGGAGAGTGTCTCTTCCCTCTCCTCCCTGCCTGCTTTCACTCATCCACCCACTTCCCAAGCTAGATTTAAAGCAATTGAGGAGATGAAAACAAGATGGTATACTGCTTCAGGTAGCAAGGGACATTAAAACATCAAATGAAATGTGACCCTTTTATGAGCTACTTATAGTCAAACTGGCTGGTTTTCTTACCCTGAAGCATACACACACTAAAAACATTTTTTTTTTAAAAAAAAAAGGGGGGACCATCGAGAGTTGTTTTAAACAGACAAGAGGCACTTTTCTCCCCTCTATGTAGATTTAAAAATACACACAGGGAGCGCTAATGTAACGCTTCGGGTCCAGTTACTCCCATTTGTAAAATCTTTTTTTTTTCCAAGTACATATTTTCTTGGGGGAGAAAGAGAGGAAGGAGGAGGGGAAAGCTTAGCCCCACAAAGGAGTACGAAATAAATTGCTTTAGCGAAGGTTAATAATATCCTGTCGCCGTGGTAAAAGACTCAATTACAAAACCTTCAGAAGCGCTCCCATGGAAGTTGTGCGCCTGCAGTGACAGAGGCTTAAACAGGCAAAAACAGAGAAGATGGCTCAAGTGGATTCCCCCCCCCCAAAAAAAAAAAAACCAAGAGGTACGCAATGGCAGGAAGACACAGGGGCAAAGGCAGAAGAGGAGGACAGAAAAATAGCAGAAAAAGAGACAGAAAATTTGGGCCAATGGGTTAAAACCAGGAACCTGGGTACTCAAGATTATGAAAAGACAGATGGGGGGAGGGGGGAAACCCAGCCATAGAAAAGAGCGATAAATCACCGGGACACACCATTCACCATAATCTCAGTGAAGAATTATGGCCTAGAGAGACCAGCACTAATTTTAGCATCAGATTTATTATGCAGGAGGGAACAGGAATTAGCAAAGGCCCTCTCCCTGCTCCTAGTAATGGGCAAAGCTAGATCATGCTACAGGAAAGTGGAAACGAAGAAGGGGGGAGAGGAAGAATTGGGGGGGGGGCGGCTTTTTTGCCAGGAAGAAAAAGATAAAAACAATCCCACGCCCTTTCTTCTGAAGCAACAGCAGCGGCGTTATTATGGGTAGGCCAGAATGAGAAGATTCACAGTCCCTGGACTGATTTCTGAAGCTCTTATGTGAGTGATCGGTTCAGGCTCCCTGCAGGAACATCCTGCTTCCCCAGCTCCCCTCAAAGCAGCCCCCTAAGCAGGGAGGAAATAGGGGGTGTTGTCCCTGTGGCTGGCTTTGGCATGTGACCATCTAAGGCAGTGGTTCTCAACCTGTGGGTCCCCAGATGTTCCTGGACTGCAACTCCCAGAAGCCTCCACCAGTTGCTGTTCTGGAAGGTTTCTGGGAGTTGGGGTTCAGGAACATCTGGGGACCCACAGGTTGAGGACCACTGATCTAAGAGGGGCTCTCCTGTATGGCCCAACGAGGAGCCCCCAACGCTTGGCCTTGCAGGAGCCTGCACCAGGTGCGCTGCAACCCTCTACAGTACTAGGTTGCCTGACATAAGGCAGGTTACAACGGCAGGACCACAGGTCTATATCGAAACCTTGGAGATACTACTACGGCCGTAGTCCATGTGGCACAAAGGATATGCTTCATGGAAACGGGGTGTTAGCCAAAGCTGTGCTAAATTAGGTCAGTTTAGCAAAACCCATATGGAGCAGGGGGACCTAGGTCAACTGGCGGCGCTGGCTCTCTCACCAACCAGAGCACGCGCGCTGTAGCAAATCAGCGCTAAATGATGCCATTGTATGTGAGGTACTGCTGTGTTCCGGACTACAATCGTCCACTCTGCAGAGTTTGCAGAACTGCAGAGTTTTATATTTTTTGACAGGACTTGTTTTATATTTTTTGTCTTCCTATGGCCCTGATATGATCGGGGAACCTGACCCTGCAAACGCCATGTTCCTGCTTTTCAGAGACTCTCGCTAAAAACAACAACACCCAAACAAACAAAGAAAAACCAACAAGACCCAAGCAGGTGCGATGCTGACATTGGCTTCCACCAAAAAAATCGAGGCCAAGTTGAATTCACCCATGACAAGAGGAGAAGAGACACAACTGGCAGGCAGTTATAAGAACGGTAATGGAAGAGTAAAAGCTCCTTTGATCTTCCCTGTGTTTAAAACAAAAAGCTGCTTACGCCGGCCTGCAAATTTCCTGAGCTTTGCAGGGGAGGCAGGTTTAATTTGCTTTTCTAACAGACAAAAAGTTTAAAAAGCAAAACACATTCCAGCAGCAAGGGTTGGTGTGGAGAACAGAATAAAATGCAGAAGGCACACACACAGCTCTTTGATGAGTAGTGTTTGTATCTGTGGCATCAGCATTTTTATGCATTTGCTACTACAAGCTTGAGGGTCAAATCCAGCCTGCTGACGACTACTAAATGTGTACTTCAGATACCTAGCCACAGTCAGTGGAGTCCATTGTACACCCTAGAGCAGTGATGGCGAACCTTTTAGAGACTGAGTGCTCAAAACCCACTAATTCTTTTGCAAAGTGCCAATACAGTAATTTAACCTGTATACAGGTGGCTATGAAGGAGTGATGTTGAGTGCCCACAGAAAGGGCTCCGAGTGCCACCTTTGGCACCCTTGCCATAGGTTCGCCATCACTGCCCTAGAGAAAAAGGGAAGGACTGGCCACACTCCATTTCCTGTCCTGAGAGTGGCACTGTGCAAAAATTAGGCAGGAAGCACATGCTCAAAAGCAGGAGTTAATCAAGAAGATCAGTGTTGGTGAACCCATGGCACGGGTGCCAAAGGTGGCACTCAGAGCCCTTTCTGTGGGCACCCAACATCGCCTCTTCACAGCCACCTCTATTCGTTTTAAATTGTCGTATTGGCACTTTGTGAAAAATTGGTGGGTTTTTAATGGCGGTTTGGGCACTCAGTCTCTAAAAGGTTCGCCATCACTGTACTATATGGGCACGGTTCTTAGTGATGAGGAAAATCCACTGCCTCTGGTCACAAGTGCTTCCCCACTAATGCTTTAAAAGTCAAGGACTGGGCCCCACCATCCACAATGCATGTGACTTATCCTTATACGGTATAGCCTTCCTTCAAAGACTTTAGTAAGACATACATCATTCCATTTTATCCTCACAACAACCTAATGCAAGGAGGTTACCCTGGGCGGGTGCATGTCAAAAGGCTGGGGGTCATCAAATAAGGGCTTTCCAGCTCTGACTTAAAGAAAGGGGTGGAGGTGGGGGGGGAGCAGGATCAGGGAATAGACATGAAACAATAATAATCTTATAACTGCAGACCTGGAAGGGATCTTCAAGTCTAGTCCCAGTTAAGGAAGCACAGTAGTGGATCCAACTTCCAGCCTCTGGCTGCACAGCCAGATACCTAAACCACTGAGTTGCCCAGGGGTTCCTTTAAATTGTGCACTCGTGGCGATCATAAAGACAAGGAGACCCGGTGAGCAGATGGGACCCCCTATCGTCTCCACTCAACCGTGATGCACTGTCATTTTGCTTCAATTAGGAAAAACATTACTAATGTTGCATCTCAGTCCAGGAGGTTGTGCCATTTTTATCAAACCAGTGTCCTTCCTCTTGGTAATGTGTAAGTGACCGTCGTTTCATCCAGGAAACTTAATAATTAAAGCACAGATGCAAATTTATGACCTCAACACCACAGCGATTACACTACGCTAGCTGTCCATGAGGCCTGAGCTCCAATTCAGAATTAAACCCTGTCGCATTTGCTAATGCAGCCATCCTGATCTGTCGTGCAAACCATTTCAAACTGAAGTTGGGAGTGCCTTTTAGAACTTGACCGATCAAGATTCTAGATCCCATGGTTCCAAAGAGCCACAAAGCTCACTGGACAACCATAGCTTAACCCTAGCATGTCCAAACTTCAGCCCTCCTGATGTTTTGGACCACAACTCCCAGAATTCTAAGCTTAGATTGCCAATGACAAAGGTCTGTGGGAATTGTGGTCCAAAACATCTGGAAGGCCGATCTTTGGACATCCCTAGCTTAACCTGATTGCTGTGAGGATACAGTCAGGAGGAAGACAGCTATGTGCATATACCAACTTTTGGAGAAAGAACAAAATTACAACAAGAATTGAGTTTACCAACTTGAGCTCACTGGAGGAAAGGTGAGATATACAATGTGAGTAATAGTAGCATATATGCGATATATCACATATATATTTAAGTCATTTGTTTTAAATGCGAAACAATTTCAGAACAAAGGGTTAAGAGTTCCTAGCTAAAACATGCTGATATTTTTTTTTCAAGACAGCTATAAAATGGTAGAAAAGCTCTGCACTGACAAACCAGCTTTTCTGAGAGACAGCTTGCTTGCCACTATGGGTAGTTTTAGACGCACACACAGTCACAGGAGAGCATGGGTAAAGAAAAGCATCCTCTGCAAAATGCCGGAGGATTCTTTGGAGAAAAAGCTGACGTAAAAACTTTCAGGAGAGACTGCTTTAGGGCAAGCTGATATTTGTAAATTCGTTGCTCAGTGATAACATGTGCCATCGCAGTTCAGACACAACAGATGGCAAATGTTTCCACCAACACCCTAAATATGATGTTTATTTCTTTTAAAAAAAGATACAAGGGTGGCTAAGTGTCATCGAGTGATACAAAAAAACTGAGTGTACATCACACTCCTCTTTAGCAATCAGAAGGGCAGACAGAAGATCACAGGCTCATGAATCAGGCTTGGCAGCTGTCTCTCTCACACACACACACATAGAGAGAGGGGGGAGGGAGGGAGGAAGGAAGGGAGGGAAAGAGAGACAGACAGACAGAAAATACGCACTGAGGATGTGAATGCACACATCAATCTTCTCCGAGTCTGTATTTTTCTCCTCCCCACCCCACCCCCAAACACATATACAATCAGTTCAATTGACATCATAATGATGGGAAGTAAGTTTCTCCATTACACATATTAAACCCGAGGAGAAATGTGCGGTGGAAGATCTTCAGTAAGCATTCAAGAAGGGTGCCACCAAATGAAGGTCAGCATGGATTTTTGGGTTTCCTGGACGTTGGCACCCATCATTCGCCAGAAATTCCCCCAGAGACTGTAACCAAGAAATCTTCAAAAAAGAGTTTTCAGTTGGGCCCAGGTGGGGAATTGAAGCTCCATCAGCTATTTCGATCGTGTGAAGAAGATAGAATAAATAAATAATGGAGGAGGGTGTTCCTAAGCTCTGTGGGAACTTCAAGGCAATAGGGTAGTCTTTCTGCCTGTTATGTTCTGTAAGAGTACCTCTCAAAAACCTACCAGACCACTAACCCCTTGCACCTCTCAAAGGCCTTAGCCATTGTCTACAATCTTTTCTTACAGAGATTGGAAAAGTTTGAAAAAAATGTTTCTTCCCCAACTTCATGAGGATATGCTCATTCTATCACTTCCCCTCAAAACCCCAAAATGTGAACTGTTTGAAAAGAAATCAACACTACGGACAATTTGCAGGAGCTAACAAAACCCTGGGGGGGGGCTTGTTTAGTAACATCTAAGAATCTCACAAGGCTTTAAAATCCCTAAGTTTTCTTAGTCTTCATGATGACCCAAACTGACTAACTGAGTGTTCTTTCCATTCCCTGCTTAACAGGACTGTTCATCTCCGAGTGCAAATGAATAAGAACCGAGTCCAGCAGCAAGGTGAAAAAATATATATATACTCCATTTCAGCTGGGTCCGTCTCGCAAAGACTTCCTTATTCTTTTTTAGAAGCATTTCCAGAGAGAAGACGCTTAAATTACTAATTACATGCCCCTCCAAGCGCTTTCCTCCTCCATTCGTTCAGCCAAGAAGACCGACTTCTTTCTAGTGGTTTGCAGTTTTAAACTGACAAACTCATGGTAGATGACGAACCTAACAGGCTGCCAGTAGAGACGTTAAGGGACAATTATAAAATTTTATCACTCATAAAACCAAAGTGTCATGCTGAAAACACCGTGTGCATGTTTGTGTGGGGTGGGGAGAGGAGAGAGATCTGAGGAGGCAAGAGACCACACAAAGCAGAAGAGCCAGATCATTGCTCAGCAGGCAACTTCACTGAAACTGTGCCTATTGCAACAGTGAAACACAACCAGCAGCCAGTTTATCAACAGATTTATCAACAAGTAGTTGACCTATTCTAGAAATAGGATCACGTGGGGTTCTACCTTAAGAGCCTGGTTGCAGCAATAAGTAAGTTAAGGAAGTAAATAAATATTTTAAACATTAGATTCTTGTGACCACGTTGAAAGAGTGAATGGGGGGGTTGCCACAGAGTGGGGCAGGGGTCATGGCAGGCCATCTGCCCTTGACCCCAAAGCCCCAGGAGACCCCAGCAAGGCTGGTTTAGGGGCAACCGTCTCCCAAGCGCACATCCCAGAAGGGACACCGAGTGGCCCTTTCTAGAACATCATCCCATCCTCTTCCGTTCCACCGGCTACTCGCGCCGGCCGTAGAAAGCAGCGAGGACTGGGAATAACTGCAACCACCATTCTTCATGCCCTTCCCTCCAGGGAGCCTTGACTCATGAGGGAAGGGGGTAACAAGCAGGCAGCAAATACAACAGGGGGTGAGTGGTCCCTGAAAACATACTGCCAAAGAGCCAAAAACACAGAACCCCTGGTACTAATTTTTGTTTTCAGAAGGCCGGAGGGACCTGATTTGGAATCGGGATGGGACTGGTGCATTTCATTATCCCCCACCCCCCTGACAAACACCCTTGGCCTCCCTCTGCTTCTAACCTCTGTCAATAATGCGCATCCACTGTTTTTTTTGTTTTTTTTTGCGCTGGATGCAGCATTGGAGACACCACCACAATTGCCACTCTGGGTGCCTCCCCGTGTGAGTAAGCTCCCGAATCCTAGAGCATTAACGGACATGTCTTGATTGTACTGGACTGTATCTTATCCCTCAATACTGTAAGCCGCCTTGGGTCCTTTTCCAAGGAGAAAGGTGGGGTAAAAATACTATAAAATAAAATAAAATAAATAAATAATACTTACGACCAGGCTGGCGCATGTTCTCCCCCCTCCCCATGGTTGTGAATCCATCCAGCACAGTATCACGTACCTGTCTTGAAATGTACTATCCTAATGCTAAGATTATAGGAATGCATTTCAATTAAAAAAAAAAGCAACCAAAACAGAACACTCAATTCCATTTCCCTTCTCTTGATGCTGCATCTAAAACACATGCTGTGTGACGCTATTTCCAGCAACTCTGCTAAAAATAAGTCCTGTATTTTCTCAGTTTCTCAGCATATCGGGGGCAGTGGTAGGGAGAGGGAGAGGCGGAATCAGACATGGCAAAAAGCCAAAAAGAATGGGTGAGGTGGGGGGAGGGAGGGAGGATCTCTTGCCATCAACTGGGCTGTCACTGGCAGTGACAAATAAATGAACTTGATGGGTTTAGATCAGTCATTAGCAGACCTACCCCCAGGCTGGCAATGGCTGAGTGCTTACTAGACAGAGATGCTCCCAAAAAGTTGAGAAGCTGAGAACCGCATGGAAGGACATCCATCACCCTTTTCTTTTCTGATTATCGCTGCTCTACATGCCAGCAATAAAAGGCTAATGCGCAGAAATGGTTCTTTATTCATCCTTCTTGATACTGCTAATGCCAGAACTATAAATCCATCTAAGGCAGTGAAGGCAAACCTTTTAGAGACCGAGTGCCCAAACTGTGATTCAAAACCCACTATTATTATTTTTTTGCAAAGTGCCAATACAGCCATTTAACCTGAGTACAGGGGGCTGTGAAGGGGCGATGTCGGGGGCCCACAGAAAGGGCTCTGAGTGCCACCTTTGGCACCAGTGCCATAGGTTCGCCATCCCTGACCTAAGGAGAAAAGCAAACCCCCCAACCAAAAAAATCAAAAATCAATCATATACAAATCATCTACTTGTTCCAGATTGAGAAAATCCCTGCCTGTTCCATCCTTTTTTCCTCCTTCCTCTATTTCCCAAATCTATTATTTAAAACAAGTTTACTCTGGTCTCTAACTGAGCAAGGACAGGATACAGCTTCATGATAAAGCACCTTTATTGCACAGAGAAATTCCAGGTTCCATTCCCAGCGTCCCTAGGAAGCACAAGCAACAAACCCTGTCAACAGGTCAGAGTTAACAACGTTTAGGTAGGTGGACCAATGATCTCACCATGTAAAGCAATGGGTCATAATACCAAGTTATTCATACAAAGATATTTACATGTGTGTACTTGTTTTTGTTAAAACTAACTCATAGAAGATATCAGTACAAATGACTAAACACAGCCTCCATCATGATAATGGAAAGCTGACCGACACCTTAAGATGGACCCCAAGTGACTTGCACCAGGAGACAAAGCTTCAAAGCTTAAAACTAGTATACAATTATTAGAAGATAGGTCTTGTCACTAAAGCTGATCATCAATCCGTAACCCCTTGTACTATTTCACAGTGGCCCCTATCCTACTGTGAGCAAGGTTTGTGTAACTTACTACACATCATCATCTTCTTCCTAGTGTTTTCCTGCTGGTGCGGAGTCCACAAGATGCCAGGGCACCTTTCCATTGCATGTGGAGTGTCACAACCAACTCCATAACTGAGAAAGATCATTACATCTTAGCAATTACGTAAACATATTATGCAATTCTCAATCCAATTAACAGGATTCCAGCCAACATATATATGGCGATCACACGTGGACGATTTGTCCGTGAGATGTGCCCTCCTCCCGGACACTCCATTCCTCCCCTCAAACAGCCACAGATAAAATGTTCACTGAACATAACCACGATTCATTGGACGACGGGAGAGGAATTCCCCTGAAGGGCTTTAAGGTACAATTTGCCACTGAATATTACGATTCTTTCAAATGTGCTAATGTTTCTCATTTTGCACAGAGCTAATGTCCGTGGCACTCAGGCCTAACCACCAGAAAATAAAGAGATTGGTAGTTCCCCACTCCTCTGCACATGATATACCATGGACATGGGAGAATGCCTTTATTAGTGGAGTTAAGCCATAGCACAGACAGGCCTACTCAAGTAAAAACTGTGCTCACGACTTGGGTTCAAGGTTCACTCAGCCTTCCATCCTTCCGAGGTCGGTAAAATGACTACCCAGCTTGCGGGGGGGGGCAATGTGTAGCCTGCACACTGTAATTAAAAATTGTAAACCGCCCAGAGACTACTTGTAGTGGTATGGGGCGGTATATAAGCAGAACACTTTGCTTTGCTTTGCTTTCTTGAGCAGAAAGACTGTTGTCCCATACAGCTGAAACACGATGACTATCATGACTTTACTTTAGTTCACAAACAATGCTGCAGGGAAAAGTAGATTATGGCAATATCTGAAGAATAATTCCAACAACTGTCCTTTTAATAAGGAAGCGTCAAGAGTCAAACTTTGTTCAAAGACCCATATACACAACAACAAGCCGGCTTCTTCTCCTAGAAAATGCTAAAGAATGCCACCAGTTCTTACCAGACTGACAAAATTTTATCCAAATGAGGAGATACAAATGCCGCCAATCTGGCTCCACCCTTACATGTATCATGGGTCAAACAAAACAAAAACGATTTCATATAAAAGAATTTCTCTCCTAGGTTTTAGTGGGGTGGCTGGGTTCCTTTCATTTTCTTTCATCACCTAAATGACTGCAGTTGTCAAACATCCCTTCTGTATCCAATTCTTCTTCTCAAAACCAAGTTGAAATACATACATGCACAAGGCAAGCTTCTTGGACCACAAGGCTGTCCCAGATACCCAAGCAGTTTAGAAAGGCAAGCTGTCTCCTTGTAAACAGGGAGCTCTAGAGATACAGGCTAAAGTTATTTCAAAGAAAAAGGACTTGTAAAGGGAAAAGATTTTCACAGCAATTACAACCTGGACTTTCATCCTGTCCAACTCCTTTGTGGTCATTTGGGGGGAGGCATCTAAACATTGTTGACAGCAAAACTATCAGTGGTTTATGTCTTAATTGGTTCCGTAATGCAGTGGTTCCCAACTCTTTGTCCCCAGATGTTTTTGGATTACAACTCCCAGAAATCCTAGTGGTGAAAACATCTGGGAGTTCCAGCCCACTCATATCAAGGGACCCACTGCCCGCGTGGTTACATGGGCAACAGGTCCATGGGGCAGGGAGCTAAAAGCCCTACTTCTTCCCTTACAGCTCTCTTGGCTAGAATACATACTTCTGGCAACTACAGATCTCCTATGGCATCCCCAACACTCAATAGTAGAGTACAGACTCAAGTACAATCCCTGGCATTTCTTTCTAATTAGAAACCCCCTACAGAACTACTGGCAGTAGAGAAGACAGCACTGAATTAGAGGGACCCATAACCCGACACAGTATCAGGCCTACACTGATGCAGTCAAGGTTCTCTCAGACTTATACTGTAGTCCAGGGGTCTGCAACCTTTAAGACATAAAGAGCCACTTGGACCCGTTTCCGACGGAAAAAAAAACCTGGGAGCCGCAAAACCATTGCGACATTTAAAACAAATATAACACTGCAAATATATTTTCCCCTCTCCTCGCTCCTGGCTTTTTGGGCGCTCGCAAGCAACACACTCCCTCGTGCGCTCCTCGGACACGCTGCGTCCCGGCGCCCGGCTTGGGTGGGGTGGGAAGGAGCGCCGGCGGCTGCGGCTCCTCCGGGCACCCCCGAAGGGCTTCTGAGAAGGAAGCCAATGAAAGTTGCTTCTTCAGCACTTCAGGCGCCGGGAGAGCGAGCGAGCGGGCGAGCCCGAGCCGCCGCCACCTCCCCCCACCCCCCCACCCTGTCCCCAAGGGTTTCCATCGAGGCGTGCACCTGCCTCAAGTTCTCCCGCGCGCGCAACTGGGGTGGCTGTGTGTCCGCCAGTCTCGAGGAGGGCCGGGCTGGGGGGTGGGTGGGCGCGCAGGAGGCACGTTCTGTGTGTTGGAATGGAGCAGAAGGCAGCTGCTGGCGGGCTTTCGGAGAGAGCGAGAGCGAGAGCGAGTGAGACAAGCAGGCAGGCGCACAGGCGCTCCGCTCGGCTCGGCTCAGCGTTGGCCTCCCCGGGCGGCCAGGGGCCCCTGAACAACTTGAGCCCGGCGCCCCCACCCCGCCACCGAAACCGGCTGACTCCAGGAGGGAGCCGCTGGAAGTCTAATAAGAGAGACCCCTCCTCGGGCCGGGGGGCGGGCTCGAACTAGCTGTCACGCCACGTCCCTCGACTGCCAAGTTGATCTCGCACAGGAAAAAGAAAAGCCGACTTCCTCCGTTGCTTCTCGCCTCTCCGCCGCCGCCGCCACTCCCCCCCTCCCCGCTCCCGCCGCCACCAACCCCTTGCTTGTTGGGCCAGAACTGACAGCACCGGGCAAGGAAGCAGGGCGGTGGCGGTGGCGGTGGCGGAGGGGGGTGGGAGTGGGGAGAGAGAAGACTAGCCGTGGCCCCCTCCCCATGCCGCCTTTCTTGAGGTTCCCATTCCGCCCTCGCTGCCTTCTGCCCGGATCCTGCAGCCATGGTCTGACTCTCTCCCCCCCACACACACACACACTCCATCTCTCCCTCCTCCTCCTCCTCCTCTCGCCCCCACCCTCCATAGAGGAGGGAAGCGCAGCCCGAGTGTGTCGTGCCCACACCACTTCCACTTTTTTGGGGGGGGGGGCAGTTTTTAAAAATCTTCCAAAAAATAGTACAGGAGGGAGAGGAGGGGAATTTCTAATCTCTCTCTCTCTCTCTTTTGTGGAGACACGCCCCCCGCGCGCCCGCTCCCCAGCATTTTTGGAGCTTCATCCCAGCAAGTTAGTGCAAAGCCGTAGTTTTTTTGGGGGGGGGCTGTAGCGAAGCAAAAGGAGAGAGAGAGAGAGAGAGAGATGCCAACTGCACATGTGCAATGCTTGGAAGGGGAAGGGGGGAAGGAAGGAGGGTTTTCTCTTCCTCCACGTTGAACCGTCCTGTCTAAACGCTGCCCCCCATCACACACACACAACACACACACACACACACACACACACACTTCGCTTCTTCCCCCTCCCTCCAAACACCCAAACAAGAAAGGAAGGGGAAGGGGGGAAGGAAGGAAGGAGGGTTTTCTTTTCCTCCACGTTGCACACACACAACACACACACACACACACACACGTCGCTTCTTCCCCCTCCCACCAAACACCCAAGCAAGAAAGGAAGGGGAAGGGGGGAAGGAAGGAAGGAGGGTTTTCTCTTCCTCCACGTTGCACACACACACAACACACACACACACACACACACACACACACACACACATCGCTTCTCCCCCCTCCCAGCAAACAAGCAAGAAAGGAAGGGGAAGGGGGGAAGGAAGGAAGGAGGGTTTTCTCCTCCCGTCTTTTTTTCTGGGTGGGGGGGGAGGCAACAATCCAGATCTGGGAGGTTTTCTTGAAGTTAAAAAAAAAGAAAAAAGGCTGCCGTTCAGGGGGCACTTTCCACCACGCCTCCCTCTCTCTCTTGCTCTGAAGAAGAGGGAGCGCACGGGAAGGTAGAGCGCGAGAGTGTGGCCGCGCTTGGCCTCGCGCCGCCTTGTGGGACGGGCTGTCCTCATGAGATTCGGCACCTTTGTATTGAAATTTCTGAACCCTCCCGGAGCCGCGGCAAATGTTTCAAAGAGCCGCATGCGGCTCCGGAGCCGCAGGTTGCAGACCCCCGCTGTAGTCCAATCTGCTGTCCTGAATAAGCTTGACACGAGGCACGGACCCACAGCCAGTATTTTCATTCTTGCTTAATGGGAGCTGCCCAATTTTCAGAAGAAGAAAAAAACCACTTTGAAGCAAATACGTCTAAGTACAGGATCTTTATCATATTTTCCTGTAATTTATAATCAAAGCGGCTAACAATAGATCCAAAGACAATCAATAAAGTAGCACAGATTCACATACGCCCTAAACTCAAATGCAACATCGATAGATCCGTCGAAAGTCTGAATGCAGCAGCTTCTGGTAATCAAAAGCCTGCAGGAGCAAATGAGCTTTAAGTGCATGTCGAGAGACTGGAGAAAATAAAGGGTCTTGTGGAGCTCGCCCTCGTGGTAGGCTTTTCACTCAGGACAGGTCTTCTCCCCCACCACAGGCTTAACCACTAATGGGAGCTGAACACAGAGCAATTCCTGAAATGTCTGCTCATATGGGAAAAGGAATTTTTAGGACAAAAGCTATTTTAAGGTAGCCAATCCTATAGGGCTTTAAAGGGCCTTTGGGTTGATGACCAAAGGAGGATGTTCTTGTTTATTACAGAAGAACGCTTGGTTTCTCTGCCTCAATGTCCTGATCTCCAGCTTTATCTGTTACCCCTGTAATGAACTACCTGTTCTAAGTCCTTTTTTCAAAATGGATTTTCTTGCCTTCTGTGGGTTTGAGAGGCAATCTGGTAAAATGCCTTGGAACTACTGGCAGGAAAGCAGTACAGAAACACCTAAATTAATTAACAAATTATCTAACAAGTAGTAGTAGTAGTAGTAGTAGTAGTAGTAGTAGTAGTAGTAGTAGTAGTAGTAATAATAATAATAATAATAATAATAATAATAATAATAATAATAATAATAATAATAATAATAATAATAATAATAAAATTATTTACGGTCAAAGATCAAAACTAACAACAAGTTGTTGTTGTGTCATTACAGTCATGACTGACTCTTTGTGACCCCATGTCCATGGAGCTTTCTTGGCAGGAATACTGCAGTGGCTTGCCAGTTCCTACTCCAAGCACCTACAGTGCCTGGTATTCCCTGGTGGTCTCCCATCGAAGTACTAACCAGGGCCAACCCTGCTTAGCTTCCGAAATCAGGTGAGATCGGATGTGCTTAGGGCATCTAGGCAGCTCTAACAACAAGTACCTTTAACCAAACCTGGAAACTAAGAAACTACCCACAATGGCAATGCAAGCTCTTGTAGCATCATCAATAGCATGAAGCTCTGGCAGGTATATGCTTAATTGTGTCTACCGGTGGGCCAGCAATTTCTTTTCAGTTCCATGTACTGAACTCAAAAGGGATCAAAGTGCTATCATGAGCAAAAAGCAAACAAAATGTATATAACATAAAAGGTAAAGGTTCCTCCCACACAGGCGTGCTAGTCATTTCCGGCATTAGGGGCGGTGCTCATCTCTGTATTCAAACCGAAGAGCCAGTGTTGTGCAAGTCCTTGGCCACGTGGCTGGCATGGCTGCAAGGACACACTGTCTTCCCTCTTTTTGCACCGCTACCTATTTATCTACTTGCATTTACATGCTTTCAAATTGGCAGAGATACTAAAGATGAACCCAACAGAGGTCAGGAAAATAATCTTGAACAGTCTCTTCATTTCAGAGATTTTTTAAAGAAAAAGCTTAGACAAAAACAAAAGAGGAAACAAATAATCACACCAGTAGGTATACATTTATGCTATACATTACATTTCACAATAGGCTTTAATGTAAATACACACCTCAGCCTTGAGTTACAGATCATTAGCACACACCCCAAACAGGCTGGCTAATTGGGCATATTTAGTTGTCAAGGCCAGGAGAGTATTGCTAACAAACCAGTTTCACTTCCACCATCAACCAGTTCAAGAGAACTTGTGCATTTTAAAAGTAAAAATCAGGTACAGGTACTTAATAAATAGCTGAAATTAAACCTCGCAGTCCATGAGTTTTGTCCAGCCTCACCCTCTTTTAAAAAATGTGCACATATTATCTGTATTTAGAAGGAGAGACGGAACTGTTTCTGCCTTGAAAGATTCTTACTCATCTTCCATTTCATTTTCTATTCAAGTCAGTTAGTTAGTTATCTTTATTTACGGTCATTTACATGGGGTCACGAAGAGTCGGTCACGACTGTAACGACGCAACACAGAGTCATTTTTAGAACACAAACATTATCAAATCAAAAGCGGACTACAGAGAAATAGTCACAAAAGCAGGTGCAAGACGTAATAAGAACGTTCCACCTGGGGAGATTGCGAACTGAACATAGAAGCCAATGCATGCTTTAATATTTTCACTGCAGCTTGGAGACACACGTGGGGAGAGGGATTCAGGCTGTTTGCATTATGAGAAAATTCTCAAGTTACCAAATCTTCAGACCTTGGGATCCGAGCCTAAAAGGGATGTTTGTACTGAACGACAGGAAAGTCACTGCAAGGAAAACACGAGTTTCAGTGGCTTCTTTATGAAGACTGCAAAAACTTGTGCAGACTGTCCTGAAAGTCATGATAACATCAGTGAACCTCAGCAAAGGAACGGAAGACAGACAGACAGAGAGAGAGAATTAATGTTATATATACTTTTATAAAGAGGAAACAACACTACAGTAATGTACGTAAGGTTGTGCGTAAGCAGATAGTTTTGAGGCTTTGAAAAAGGCCTAGTTCAAAGACAATCCAGCAAAAAAAAAATGGCACTTTTCACATTGTTACTGAATTCAGTAGGAACATGAAGTATACGCTTAAATCTCTTCATTAAATAAAAAAATAAGATGGATTAGTGTGGTCCTACTCCGTACTTGCACGGGAAGAGCCTCACAGAATACAAAACTCGGATTATTACTGTTATGTCGATAATAAATCCTGCTTTGAAAAGTACAAACATTTGCCAGACTTTTCCAAGGAGACTGCTGCATTTTCATTCAAAATCTGAAAGTTTTAGATACGCTGCCACATTCCGGTGAGCATACAGTACCACAAAGCAAGACTGTCTTGCGCAGGCTTCTGAATATCCAACGCTTGGACACGCAAATGTGCAGTACAAAACTAAAGGTGTCTTTATATTAAAAGGCGTTTCGATTTTTTGGTGAGCCTGTCCATTTCCTGTCCTCACACTCGAACCTGTCCAATGAATCTGGACTGGATATACACGCAAGAAAATACTGACTTTTCAAGGCACTAGGGGGAAGACAGCAGTATAACTTCAAGCAGGAAGAAAAATAAACAAACAATGCTGCAAGAAATGGCAGGAAAAACATAACTGAGCAAAGCTTCAAATGCTCCAAAAGGATTTTATATGGAAATGAATCCTGCAAAATTAAACTAAAAACAGATGGTTCTCTTTCACATTTTACACATCACTATTTTTTAAATATTGCCGTGCTGCTCCACACAGGAATACCTCTCAGAACACACATAACACAACAAGGCCTAGAAAGACATGTCTCATTGCAGAAGGAGCTGCTTCTAGCTCAGGAGCCTGTCAAAAATCAGCTCAAGCCAAGTCACAGTAAAAGGGTGCTTAACAACAAACGAGAGGACGCCCGAATTAACAAATCACAGCTTGCAACCAAAGCCGTGAGACACAAGAAGCCACGGTGTCAAGGAGGACACACCAATTTAGGTTGAGCAGGATGTCAGGAGCAAAAATATAACCACCTGTGATACCAAATTATGAAAGGTCAGGGGGGCAGGGAACCCAAAACACTCTACGTCTGCAATCGGACAATACGACAGCCACGAAAGGAAGTAGCTACCAAAATAAATAGAAATCCCCCTCCAAGGTCATTAACAACACACCAGCCACAGAGGCTGACATCCAATTCTGGATTATCTTCTCCTGGCCTCTTGCAGTCACTGTGGAAACTTCAACGGCTGTGGACGCTTGCCCTTTCAACTCCACGGTCACGAGATGGAACTCACCAAGAGGAAAAGAGACATCTTGAAGCAGGCAGATTTTACCACGCCGATTACGTTAACCGTCAGTTTTCTGTTTCAGTGACTTATTATTTGATGCGGAGCTTAACCCAGGAATCAGAAGCAGTCTTAGGGTGCATATGGGTTTTCAGCTGGCAAGTAGGAATCCAATATGACACCCCCCCCCCGGAAAACAAAAATCCCTCTCGTCACTTGGCAAACAAAGCCAAGAACTGGGAAGTAAGATGGCAAATGGAATCATGGTCGGAGGTGTATATTTTCCAGGTGGAAACGCCTCCCAGACGCCAGCTGGGAGGAAGAGTCTCCACCAGTGGCAAACCTAAGCAAATGCTCCTTATTTGCTTCCAAGGTGAGGGCATGTTCATCAGATTGTTTTGGTTCCCCTTTTTAATATGTTACAAGGAGAGAGGTTCTGGCACACAAGACCCTCCACACATGTGTCCTACCAAAAACACCACAGGAGGCATGACAGAGCACCTTTAGGAGGTTCTATAAAGCTGCTTAGATTTGCTGCTTATAATGGTTTCCCCATTATGGATCCCCAAATTCAAAATACATTTTGGGAACATAAACTCTAGTTAGCAGAAGCCATAGTTTAGTGTGATGCTTGAAAAGAGAGAGGCACACTCTCTGTTAACCTATGCCTATAAGGACCAAAGGGTAAGTTTGCAGCCCTTGATATCAATCGGATGTCATTCCCCAAGGATGTAACTGAGCCTAGGTGGAGATCTACCTTAACATGCTATTCTTCACTGCTTCTGTCTCACCAAACTGCACCTGTATTCCCCAAGCAGTATTGATTGTTGCTTTTTTTTCCCCTGCCCAGGCCCGAAAACTGCTGAACACCTTCCACAAAGACGCCCACAAAGCAGTTTTCATGGTGGAGCTTTAAAAGGTTCATGAAAACATTCCTCATTTGGCCCCAGCCTTCAGCTGGTGCTCTGCTGCTGCAAGAAGCCAATTAATTCTGCTACATCAACAGATCTTAACCATTTAAGTATTCAACACGCATATTGCCCCAGACACGTTTGACATATTTTTCATCCAAAAAACACAATTTTATAACCTTTCTACTAGCCTTTGCTACAATTTTGTTCAGTTGTTATGTATTTCAAAAGCCGGTTACAAAGTTATTAAAATGCTTTTTACATTGTAATCTAAAGGAATACACATACATCCAGCCCAGAACTGATCACCAGCAAGGTTTAGACTAGTGGTTCTCAACCTGTGTGTTCCCAGATGTTCTAGGACTGCAACTCCCAGAAACCCCTTCTAACACAGCGAGTGGTGGAGGCTTCTGGGAGTTGCAGTCCAGGAACATCTGGGGACCAACAGGTTGAGAACCACTGGTTTAGACCAATGGCAATGCTGCTATCCTTCAGAAACACAGTTGAAACATAATAAATGTTCATGCTGTTCCCACTATGCCACCCTGAACACCCCAAATCCCATCCAGTTAGGGAAGTTTAGCAGGCCAGGCACTGGTTAGTACAGGCATGCCCAAACTTCGGCCCTCCAGATGTTTTGGACCACAACTCCCACAGTCCTTTGGCATTGGTAATCTAAGCTTAGAATTCTGGGAACTGTGGTCCAAAACATAAAGAGGGCCAAAGTTGGGGCATGCCTGGGTTAGTACTTCAGCAGGAGACTTCCAGGGAATAAGGGGCTCCCAATAGTTCTAGGAGCCAAAAAGGCAATTCGACATTAAGAGGTGCCACCAAAGTACCTCTAATTTTTATCGCCCACTGTGCAGGGCGTTGTTCCATGTGCATGGCCTTAACACAAAAGCAGATGTGACAGATGTGCAGTGATGGAAAGGCCCTTCAGAGGGGGCGCCATCCCACACACTCAAGAGGGAACCCATCATGATGAGGGAAAGGGTGCTATTAAATGCACTACCACACCTCTTTCTTTACCTACTATCTTTCTTCCTTTAAAAAATGGGCAGAACACACACAACCAACCAAGCACAACTGAGCAGGTCAGGAAGGAAACCCTGGGAACTCAAAAGGTTTTGCAGCTGATGTTTCTCCGAATTAAATGGGAAGTGTAATAGGAGGTATTCATGTGACTGTATGTGTGTGTTTTAAGGAGTCCAAGAGAACTCTGTAGAAACAGCAAACACTAGTCTCCAGTAAACAAACCCAACTCCTTCCCTATTTGTACACACAAATTCTACGAAATTAAGGCAGCATGTTTTCCATATCGTTTACGAAAAAAGCTGCACCTCATGCCTCTGTCAACCTCTTCGTGCCCCCGCTGCACCACAGTTCTGGAGCCTTTCGCCAATCCTCCTTTTTCGTCTGTTTCTTTCCATACCCAGGCAAGGATAACAGGAATCTAAGCCCAACACACCCTCTTGCGAACTGAAACGGTGTCAGCCTTCACCCCTTCCCTCCCCAGGAGTACTAACTTGGAGTTGCTTGCCCAAATGGGCCAATTAGTCCCCAACTGCAGGAACAAGTCTGGAGGATGTGCCTGTGACTTCAAGAAGTTCCAGGGCTCACTCGGGAAAATGATTTCACCCTGGCCTTTAAAAGAACACACAAGCACACAGAGAAGTGTTCCTTCCACATCATGAAGGGCGAACTCACAGAGAGAGAGAGAGAGAGAGAGAGAGAGAGGAAAATCTCCAAAGCTGGCCTGACAGCTATCTGGGTACCGAGTTTTGTTTTCAGAGGTAGCCTTCAGACAAAAGCTCTTTTGAACATGATCAACATGTCCTTGCAAGCAACCAAAGGCATTACAACAAGGCGGCCCTAAAAGAAGACGCTGGGGGGGGGGGGGGGGAAGCAGGTCACTTAACCAATCAAACTTAAGGCTCTTTGTTTCAATGTTTCTTTCAGAGGTTCACACAGTTTGCCAGGGAAGTAGCACTTTTTCTGAAAGTTAAGTCTGTGGGGTGATGTGGGGAGGGAGCCGAGGACAGGGAAGTAGTAACTTTCCTTTGCCAAAACAACAACAACAACAACAACAACAACAAACAGGAGAGCACTGCCCTCATCCATTCATCACTAAGAAACTTGGAAAGGTCTCAGCCTCAGACAGACACGCCAGCTCTCTGCTTGGTCAATATATCACAGATACTCAACACAATATTCTGCCTTTATGATCATAAAAAGAAGAGGGAAGGCAGCAGGGACCTTCCCTCAAAAGTGCCTTCCACGAGGTGTACAATGACAGCGGCAATTCTGCAACGATATAGTTTCGCTGGAAACAACCCTCATGCCATGCAAAGCGGCTCTCCTACAGTTTCCAAGGTCTTGCCAAAACCAACTCTTCTGACCTTCACTGCAAAATCCTTTCTGCCCATACAGAACACCGAAATCCCTCCCTTATTTGTTTACAACCTTGCTTTATCCAGCGGCAACAATGAGATTCTCAGTGTGCCAAAGAAAGAAAGAAAGAAAGAAAGAA
>JAHTLZ010000038.1:7331066-7377890 GCA_023846285.1 Phrynocephalus versicolor | reverse complement strand
AGAAAGAAAGAAAGAAAGAAAGAAAGAAAGAAAGAAAGAAAGAAAGAGAAAATTTAACCTTTTTTCTTACCTTAGGCTGAGCTCGTCGGGGAAATGCTACTTTAGGGTCAATCTGTTGGGGACGGGAGGAAAAAGGGAAGGCAACATAATTTGCACAATTTCTTAACAATGTAGGGAAAAACATATGAGACAGAAATATTACACTGACTGATTAATCCCTCATTTCTCAGGTGCAAGAATCTTGCAGGGCAAGTATCATAAGGGTAGGGAGTGGCCATAATATCAGGGAAAGAATTCATAGAGAGGAAACCAGTGGGCTTGGTGAATGAACAAGACAGTGGTAAAAAAAATCAAAAATTAAGATCAGTAGAAATAGGAACTCCCTGAACCGGATTCAGCCATCAAATCCTGGATGACGTGCACAATTTGCATAGTCTGTAGATTGTTTATACTGGGGGGGGGGAATAACATTTTGGGAAACAAGGCTATTGGTGTTTATTTTCTTTTTGGATTTTAATACCTTCATAGTGTAAGAGTACTTTTTTTAAAAAAAGCAACCTCAACACAGAGCAACTGCTAGTTTTAAATGATTTTTAAAGCCAAAGTGACCTATAAGAAAGGTGTTCTCGTTGGTACGACTGCATCTCCAAGTTAGCGTTTTAAAATCTTTTTAAAAAGAAGCTTAGTGTGAAAAGACAGCTAAAATTCTGAACGTACAAGAAATAGAAGTGTCTCTGTGTTATGAGACATCAAGTGGCATTTGACTTATGGTTACCCTAGGAGGGTTTTCAAGGCATGTGAGATATTTTAAAAGTGGTTATAGCAGCGTCATCCCCCAGTGAGTTTCCATGGCTGAGTGGGGCCTTGAAATGCCATACTGACTTTCTATGAAACTGAGTTACCTAATTAAAGCAGATTTGGCTGATTTTTAAAACCATTTAATCAAATAAAATACATTTTTTTAAAAAAAGTAACTACCAGCACACTCTCATCTTTAAAATTAAATAAATACATCAGGCAAAAAATATTTGAAGCCGAACTGGAGAACTCTAGGGGTATATCTTTAATTAAAAACAACCCCCTTTATCTTTTGAAATGCTAACATTACAGATATTTCCCTATCATGCAAATAAAAAGTGATAACTTGTCAATGATTATATTCGGGGGGGGGGAGACTAATAAAATAAGATTCTTAAAGTTGCAGTCTTCCACATACTTACAGGGAAACATATGCTACAATGAATGGTGTCTCTAGTAAATTTGTAGGGGAGTGATGTATTAGTTTCCAGTTTGTTTTTGTTCAAGACTCTTCCTGAAACATTTTGGAATTACCAGACAAAACCTAAATGCTCCAATAAAAAGGGCATGCCCACACAACCTGCTGAGGATAAAGGGGAAAAAAAAACTGAAGATGGAAAATAAATGCCTTGCTATACTATTTCATAATAAATGCCTACCTATAATTGCCTCATGGCGCAGTGGTTAAATGCCTGTACTGCAGCTAAAAATGTGCTCACAACCTGGGGTTCAATCCCAGTTAGCAGGCTCATGGTTGACTCAGCCTTCTATCCTGTGGAGGTTGGTGAAATGAGTACCCAGCTTGCTGGGGGAGGGGGCAATGTGTGCCTGCATACTGTAATTAAAAACTGTAAACTGCCCAGAGATTACTTGAAGTGGTATGGGGCGGTATATATATGCAGAACACTTTGCGTTTGTTTTTTTTGTTTTTTTTGCTTTAAAAGGCAATTGCTTTTAAATTGCTTAATGAAAGAGTTAACTGGAGGCCTCATAGACAACTTATTGATCACTGACTCTAGATTTGGTTCTAGATGTGTCTCAGTCAACAGCTGGGGAAGAGCAATGGGCACGGAGTAAGTTAGTGGGACCAACTCTTTCTCAGCCCATGACATAAGTATCTGCTCAAAAGTAAGTCCCAAGATAGGTCTGGCATTCCATCTACCAGCCACTTTAATTAGATAAACCCCCTGCCTATTGTATTCCTGGTTAACCACTGTTTGCAATACACAGCTGAGTCTTAACAGAAACTTTTGTGCAGTGGACTCGGATCCGAACGGGTGCAAAGTGGATGAGAAGAATAACTTTGTTTCTTAAGTAAGGTAGAATATTTTCAAGCTGCTTTCATACAACTGGTGCCCTTTATGTAATTCCACTTACTTTTTCCAATTTCAAAAAAAATAATAATCTGAGAAATGAGTGATTATGCACCACACTGTAATAATTCATGAAGCATACAGAGAAAACTCATTAAAACCTTTATCTAAAAAGCTACCCCTTTCATACAGATTAACATTATCTACATTTATATTCAGCACTGGCTAGATACATTTCTACCAGAGAAATAGAACAGGTATAGATTTCCCATTAAGTTGTCCAAAATTTTTGGAGCAAGGGTGAAGAGTGCAGAACGATTCAACAAATGTTCCATCAATCCTTCTCAAAAGTTTGCGGGGTTGAGGAATGATAATTCCTACTTTTAAAACAAAACAGAAACTACAAAAGGATATAGAGGGAGCACGGTGAATCTAAACCGTGTGCTCATCCTGTCCTATAATTTCTTTTTCAGCCCAACAAATTAATGTGTGTTCTCACTTGATAAAAAGCAACACAAACACACACACACACACGAAAGAGAAGCCTCACAGTAAGGTGCATGTGCGTGGTTCAACACAGCTGCGACCTTCCAAGCTGGAGGAAATGACTTTAAACTCTCTGCATTCTCAGACTGACACGATCCACATGGCAAATCCATACCTGTTGCATATCCCTGTCAACTATTTAAAGTACAGCCAACAGAAGGGGGGGGAAACATTACTAAAAATAAAATTAGTTAGTTAGATACAATTCTACTTACTGTATCTACAAGTCCTCTAGGAAATGACTAATAATAATAGTACTATTTCTGATATGAATGGCCATTACCTAAACCAAGCTTTTAAGGTAACTGTAAACAAGAGCGGCGCCTTCCATGTCAAAAACCAACCGAGCTGTTTCCTGTGCTGAATGTTGAAACAGAGTCAAATGCTATGCAGAACACTACAGGATAAGAAGCCATCAGAGGACTTAACAGAGCTGGAGGCTGTCTTAGCGTTGTTCTCTTTAGCACCAATAAGCTAAGCCACATCACACCTTGCACCAACACACACCATGGGGCCAAGGCAAGCTTCTTGCTTACATCACGACATAAAATGATGTGGCTCTCTCTCAGCCTGCTTCTTAAACAGTGACCTCCTCTCTCCCACCAGCAAAAAAGAAATCATGAAAGTGATCATCAACCTCAAGCGCCCAAAAGCAGTAGCAGCTCATAAAGTTTGATGGCCTCATCGTCCCCTCTCTTTCCCACTTGTCAATTTTAAATTGTTAACTCCCCGGCATCAAGGTCTTATCTTTTCGTCACTTTTTTAAGTGCCACATAGTTACCAGCATTAAAGATATAAAAATAATTATGTTTTGCTTCATTGAAAGATAATTATGAACGTATCCTAAGGATTAATAGGTGACAGTCCATAATCAAAGTAGTGTTCCTTTTTAAATTTCACTAGAAGGACTCTCTCCTCTTCACTTTCCACCCTTTTTTTTTTAAACAAAGGTGGTAAGTTAAGTTCTTATGAGCATGCCTGATTCTGATAATATTAACAACATGCTGCCCCACCTAGACAACGTCAAAAATCGAATAATTAAAATATGTCTGAGCTGAAGTTACAAGCTCAGTCAAGCCCACGGGATTTGCGCAGAAAGTTATTAAAACTAAAAATAACAATACATCCACCTGCTTCACGTACAGGGGGCCACGGATGAAAATCCGATTTATTTAAAAACAAGTTAATTACAAAACAGATCTTGGCAAGCGGAAAGCATAATGTCTCCAACTCTTGTATGAAAGAGGAATATTCCATGTACATACACACACTATATTTGCAAACTGGACTACAAGTTATACATACATAAAGAGCAAAGACGATAGGAAATTTAATCTAAATAGTTTTGCAGATTTAATAGGTGTGCACCAAAAAGTTGTAACAATCAGGTTTCTTCCTTCTCAAAAAGCAAAATTTAAAAAGTCCTTCTGTCCAAACCCCATACAAAACTTACTAAACTGAGCTGAGTTTTCCTGGTGCCTTTTTAAATTACAGTATAAATTAGCTTAAAGTATATCAATAAAGTAAATCCAAAAGGTCATGCATCTCTTTCGGCTACCATGCAAAGCAATGGCATCTGACACAGGACTGGGAATTTTGAAATGATGGGTGACCAACTCATATATTCTGAAGTCAAGCAATCAGGTAACTTTCCAAGCTGTTTTCAACCCAGTACGATAGAATGATTTTGGTCACTATCATGAAGGGGGAAAAATATATATTGTGGCTGCTATACTTGTCTTCTGAAGGAAGTTTCCCCCACAGACTAACTGCAGTGTCAGAATGACTTTTAGTGATAACAGCTGGAAGGGCCATCAAGGAAAAAGTGAGTTTGCAAAACCTAAGCATACCCTCCATAACATGCTAAAAAAATTAAAATAAGCTGATTAGAAACAGTCTCTTTCTGACTTCAAGAACTTAGTAGCTTATTCTTACACTCTAACTTCACAACTTGTCCATGCACACACGTATCAGGTAAAAAAAGTCAGAGTTTAAACTGAGTGACTTAATCTGCAACTGGCAGGTCAAATTAGGCATATCATGAGCTGGGTTTAATATTTAAGAACGTGGCAAGTTCCTTAAAATTTTAATGAGGCTTTTTAAAAAAAGATATATAAAACAAGGATAAACTTCCAGGTTTACTAATATCTGGCTGTTTCTATTTTAAACAGTAAAATCTGAATGAAAATCATGCTCCCTGTGCATCTTGAGCAGACCCAAGGGGGGGAAAAAGAGAGCACTATCTCTTTAAATGAGCCTGTCACAGTCATAATATTGCAGGAAATAAAGGAGACATTAAACACACACGCGCCCGCGCGCACGCACTTGCAAACATCAATGCCACATCATATAACATACCGTCTTGGAATCTAATTCATGATGGGGTTGAGCTAATACTTTATCAACACTTGCCGGATCAGCAAATGTAACGAAACCAAACCCCCTGAAACGAGACAAAGAACAAGAGCGGGTGGGAAAGAGAGACAGCAGGAACCGGGAGCTAAAAAAGAAGCGGCAAAAATACAAAGGCACACACAGTCTCCATTCTGGGCTGTAATACTGCACTCGTTTAAAAACTATCACCCTTTCCTTGAAATATACTAAGGTCGAACTAGATTTGAAGATTTGACACATTTCTGCAAAATCTGACCCTTCCTCCGACTCCCCCCCCCAATACACACACAGGTCATCATCTTTCCACATTAAATTCCTGTTTTTTAAAAAATTAAAGGTAAGGAAGGAATGGTCGGACAGGACCCACTTACTTAAAAGGAAGGTTAAGAAGCCCAATCAAAACAACAACAACACATATCTGCAAGAAGATATAACTTGGAGTACTGGTGAACAGGTACCCACTGGCAAAAATTAAACCCCTACAAAAGTCAACATTTATGGATATGGCATGGAACTTCAAATTGGTTCTAAAAGTAATTTGGAAGTATTTCAGATAATAAGACTTTTACCGCACAAGAAATAATATCCCTTACATATTTCTATATAAGTCAGAATATCCGTCCTTCAATAACACACGTATGCACACACACACACACACCACACAAAAGACTATCTATAGGAAGAGAACTTTTGATTTAAAAGAGGAGGGACGGTTTACCTGGAGCGCTTGGTCGTTGGGTCCCGCATGACCATACATTCTCTGATGTCTCCAAATTTGCTAAAATAATCTCTAAGGTTATCTGTGAAAGAGAAGAAGAAAGAAAGAGATAGAAGGAAAGAAGATGAAAGAAGATGGGCATGGGGGAGGGAAAGGGGAAAAAAACCAGAAATGTTTGTTTTCGAGTGTGTTAAAAGATGGGCCACGGAGGGTGGGGGAAGCAACATTTAATTCTCCTTTTAAGTGGATAGGAAGGGATAGGTTCCTAGACCAAAAGAGAGACCTTCGCCTGCTCACCCCCCCAACACACATGCTCTCCCCCCAGCCCCGTCACCCTTTAAAAGTGCACGCACGCAAATGTAAGGTCGAATAGAGGACTTGACTAGCAGATCTGTTATTTGGAGGAAATAACATCTCCTTAACCTTGTGCAGGGGAAAACCATGTGTCTGTCTGTGCAAGAGAGTGTTGGGAAAGCAGCGGCGGGCAGGGGGGGGGATGTTGGCGGGGAAGGAGAGTGAGCCCATTGAAACTGACCTGGGATAACAACAAAGACCTATGGAAGGAGGAAGGGCTGGAGGGACAGAAGGGGAGTGGGAGACAGGGACGCCTCCCCCCCCCCACTTCTTCCTACAAGAGCGCGCGCACACATCTATAGACAAGACACATCCATAGACACACACACACCCTCATCTCCCACCCACCCACCCAACACCCACCCACCCCCCGCACTTACCTGGTGAGGTTTGCCAACTCAGGCCGCCAATAAACATTTTACTGGAAGAAGAAAACATAACAGAGTTAAGCACAGATGTCAGATCGGCCATTTTGACGTGTAACTTACAAAAGCTAAAAGGAAGGGAGAGGTGGAAAGGGGGGGGTGGTTTGCGGGGGGGGGGGGCGAGGGAAGCAGAACCCGGTTTGGGAAGGGGGGGCAGGAGAGAAGGAGGTGGGAAAGCCAAAGAACGGATGGAGCAGGGATGGACTGCGGGGGGGGGGAGGCAGATCAGCGCAACCCACCCAAGGTGAGTAACTCAGAGAGCGAGCGAGAGCAGGCAATCCAGTGGGAGCCGGCATAAGATCAGCCATTGGGTTGGTTGGCTTCACTCTTCTTCCCCCCCCCGCACCCCACCCCACATTTATCCCAGATTTGCAAAAGGGAGGAGGAAAGCCCTAATAAAGTGCAAATCGCAACAGAAAACAGAGACCGGGGGCGGGCCGGGGGGGGGGGAGGAAGAAAGTCCAACTTACCCGGGGTCGTGCTGCGAGTCGTTGGGGCTGCCAGAGATCGCTTGGCTCCCATCTGCCTCCATGGCTGCAACCGAGAAGAGGGCTCAACCCCGTGGAGAGAGAAAGGAAGAGAGAGCGAGAATAGCCGCCCCCCCCAAAAAAAACACCGAGCGATTCCCCCCACCCCACCCTCCCCCCGGGTTCTTTTTACCCCCTTTGCCGCCGCTCCCCCCCCTTTTCCTCTTTCTTCGCTCACTTCTTTTTCTTTCTCCTTTTCTCTCCCTCTTTCTCTCTCTCTCTCTCTCCCCTCTCGCTTCTTTTATTTTATTCTTCTATATTTTCCCCCCTCGTTGCCGACGAGTCTTACTGGTTGGAGAGGGGGGGAAGAGAGAGAGAGAGAGAGAGAGAGAGAGAGAAGCCGGGGAACCAGCCAGATCCTTTCACACGTGGGATCGGCTCGGCTTAGCTCAGCTCAGCTCAGCTCAAGCGCCTTCCTTCTCTCCCTCCCCCCGCGCCTCGCTCTCCCTTCCGCGCACGGCCATCCTCGCTCCAAAGCGAGCGAGCCACCGAGCCAGCCTCCCTCCCTCCCTCCCTCCGCGCCGCCGCTTCACCCCCCCACCCCGCTCCTCCTCCTCCTGCCCCCCCAGAACGCACGTGGGGCGGAGTTCTAGAACGTAGAGTAACCAATTCGGCCGACGTCACAATCCCCGCCGACGCCCCGCCCCTTCTTCGGCTTCTTTTTCTCCCCTCTTTCCCTTCCCTTCCCTTCCTGGCCCCGCCCCCGGCCTCCTTTCGCCTCCTTTGCGCGCACGCCCAATGGGGAGCGGAGGGGGGCGGAGTCGTGTCGGCCGGGTTTGCCCGTGACCTGGATCCCTCGGTTGATCTGCTGCTGCTGCTGCTGCTGCTGCACCAAGGAGGGAAGCCGGGCCCCGGAGGAGAACTGCGGAGGCCTTCGGCCGGGTCAAGTTTAAAGAGGCCTCGCGGCGTTCCGCTTTCAATAAATGCGTCAACAAAACACAATGCGATCTCTTAGTGGCACTTGCTCTCCCGACTCTGCTTTTCTGGGGTTGCTTCTCTGCGTAAAACGTGAGATTCAAAGGTTTTTTTCGGTGGGTGTTTTTTTTAAAAAACTTTATTTATTTAAAGTTATTTTTAGAGGGCTTCAGAATCCGAGGCCTGCAGCAGCTGCAGAGAAACCAGGCGCCTGAAGGCAAGAAATGCTTGCCTACCTAGAAGCAGCAGTAGGGAGACTTACTTCAAGAACTTTCAGAAGGTGGGACAGATTTTTTTAACATGCACTTTCTTGGACTTTGATCTCATTGAGAGGCTGCTGGTCGCCAGAGACTCCAAACCCGTCTCTCTTTAGTTGGCCTGTCAATCTGGCCCTGGGAAAGGCGCAAACATATTGTCCAAACTTCAGCCCTCCTGATGTTTTGGACCACAACTCCCAGAATTCCAAGCCTGTATTTTCAATGGCAAAGGAGTGTGGGAGTTGTGGTCCAAAACATCTGGAGAGCCAAAGTTTGGACACCACTAGGGACTACCTGCCTGGGTGGTGGCCAGCCTGCCTTCTCTTCCTTTGTGAGACCTGGCTTCGCAATGGAACCAGGGCTTAACTTTCTACAAGCCGGTCTGAACTGCCAGCACCGGCCCTGGCATTTGCCAGAGTGAGGCAGCAGATTTTGCTGTGTCATGTAATGGCAGTTGTTTATTTTATTACTACATATCAATAACCTCCAACCTCGGGGAGCTCAGGTATTCTTGGACTGTCATACCCAGGAGCTGTGCCAGCCAAACTGAAGGCTCCTCTAAATTGTTTTTGTTTTTGGTTCAGAAAATCGGTGGTTTACCTTAGGATACTGCTGCAGAAGCAAACATTATTTTTTGAAATGACATGTTGAAGGCATTACAAACACCCAGTCTTTCCTCTCTCTCCCACCACTGCTCATTTGAAGTGGATTGTCCCCATGTTAGCAAGCATTTTTATTATTTTATTTTGGGTGCTGGTGGAAGGGGGTGAATACCACTTCAGGGGGTGCGGAGCTCTCCAACGCTGGTGGCATTTTGGAGAAAAGTTGGACAACCATCTGTCAGATATACTCTAATTTGGAGTCCTGCAACAAGCAGAGGGGCTGGACAGTGGTGGTGCACCTTCAACACTCCAGATGTTTTGGACCACAACTCCCACAGTCCTTTTTCACTGGCAATCTAGGCTCGGAATTATGGGAGTTGTGGTCCATAACATCTGGAGTGCCGAAGGTTCACTACCATTGTATCTAGGATAGTGATGGTGAACCTTCGGCACTCCAGATGTTTTGGACAAGAACTCCCAGAATTCCAAGCCTAGACTGCCAATGGCAAAGGACTGTGGGAGTTGTGGTCCAAAACATTTGGAGTGCCAAAGCTTCGCCACCACTCTATCTAGGATATAACCATATGTGAAACTGACTGGGCCATATGGAAACATACTATGGTTTGTTTTGAGGGTTCATTTTTGTTTCCACTTAATTTGAAAGGAGAAGCAGGCATCCGCAGTCTTAGCATGAAAACCAAAGTGACGAAGGAAGATTGTAATTCTTCCCTTCTCCAACTGCAATTTCTATGAAAATCACAAACTGTTCAGGTCAGCATCATTCGAAAGAAAGAAAAAGAAAAGAAAAAAGTCCCGTTGTCACCCAAACTAGGACACACACTCGCCTTTCACCCCATCAATTGCCCTTCAGCTGCGACAATCCACACACAGCTTTGTACAATACAGTACTTTCCTTGGAAACATGAGTTTTTGGACTGAAGTGGTTGAGGGAAGAGTTCCTAAGGGAGAACCAGTAAGGATCGGTTTAAGGATACACCCACCCCTCCTGCCTCTTTGCTCTTCCATTCTCTCCCGAAGATGCTTTGCCAGGAGAAGTAGATACTTAAGGCATAGTTGGGAAACGTATGGCCCTGAAAATGTACTCTTGCAGTTCTGGGGCTGGGGCTGATGGCTTCTGGAGTCCAACATCTTAAATGGCCTTGTTACACATGGCAGGAACACCATTTGGGCAGACAGCAATAAGAAACTCAGAATGGATCAAGATAATAGGAAGAAAGGCCATCTAAAATAGAACAACTACACCTGCACAAGTTTTACATTTCAGATTGCTCTGAAGGCAGAAACACTTATTGAGAAAGGATCGTTTTAAGACACACCTCTGTTTCTTAAATGGATGAGCTTCAGGTTTCCTGTTCTGTTTATTTTCCACTTCTTGCTCTGTTCTTCTCTGGCACTGGAACATAAAAGAAGCAAAACCACAAACTATGTTATGCCGATCAACATCCGCCCAGTTCCTATTTCAAACACAAGTATATTGGCTGAAGTGGTTAACGGTGGATCAAAACGGGGGAAATCACTTCCCCAAAGAGATGATCCCATATGCCACTCGGCAGGGTTCACACTTCATTCTCCATAGGGGCAATTTTGCTTACAGGTGAATCTGCAGTAAAGGGAACTTGAAAGAGACTCTTAGGGCTTCAGTCAGAAACCCTTCCCCTCATTTTTTTTAAAAAGTCTTTGCTTTAGAATTTAATGGTATTCACTCCCTTCCGCCAGCATCCAAAATGAAATAATAAAAATGCTTGCTAACATGGGGACAATCGGCTTCAAATGAGCAACGGGAGAGAGGAAAGGCTGGGTGTTTGTTATGCCTTCAACATAATGTCATTTCAAGGTCAGGAGAGGACGTTTAGAAAAAAGAACCTGTATTCTCTTTTCTCCGGTTTGGAGATGGTGCCTGTTTGGTCCCAGCCTCCTGTGCAAATATTTTAAACAGCTCCAGATAATACAAAATCGAGCACATATAATGCAAACGTATCAATTCTTCATCAAAGACATTGATGTAATTAATTGCTTATGACTGCAATCCCAAAACATTCTTAGGTGACAGTAAGCTCCATTTAACATAGGATTTTTTTTTTTATTATGGAGAAAGCGTGCCTAGGAGGGGAAACCAGATCCTATATCAACCGTGGCATACTTGGCCAGAGTTCATTTAAGCTGACACTATTTTTCCTTTTATCATTCTTTTTTCTCCAATAGTGCTTACCTGCACACGTGCCTGATTGTAGATACTCAACATATTAAAACATATTTTCTCTTTCCATTACAAAATAACAGTGTGTGAAAGTCGCTAGTTACATGTGCCACCTATACCTCCAACTAGATACATTTTGAGTAATGAATAATGAAACAAGTAGTTGCAAGGTTACAGTAAAAGCAATGTAACAATTGTAATCACATTGTTTTCAGGTGTATAAAGTAATGTCTTTCAGTTATGCTCAGAAAAATGCTTTGCACAGACACTTTAAGGTATTGTTAGATGCATTCTGACAGCATTTTCCCATGTTTTGTGCCATTTTCCTATTAATCCTTAAATGGCAAGATTTTTTTTGGTTTGGTTGGCTTTTATATATTTGCAAAATACAATATTATAATTGGCCTCTAGAGAATCTTTCCATGCCTTTTCTTGCCTGCTGCTAACAACAATAAAATGCATTAATAATGTGTAATGCATTAAATTACTTGTGAAATAAAAGCAGCAGTAATGATAATAGCAGTCTGGCTGTTGAGGAGAAATGAGTAACACAATGGCTGAAATCCAGTCGTGTTAAGTAATGCCACGTATGGCTGGTGATGTCATCAGCTGCGGCAGTTTTTCAGGCATTAAGTGTTTATCGATCCCCCTCACTCCCTGCCCTCAGAGGTTCCAGTGCTCTTTTGGGATCCCTTTTGCTGTAAGGAACCCTTTGGGGGACCCCGGGTGTGAGAGAATCTTTCATATCCTAAAATCACTACTGCTCATATAATCCCAGCAGCTGCTATTTTCAGAAATTAGAGACCCATTCTGTCACCCCAAAGTCATCTCCAGGAGGAAAGGCTTCTCAGGTTAGCCTCAGAGCCTTTGGGAAGGAGGAATAAATTTTTAAGCACTGAAAAATGGCTGATGTGGGTAACTTTATGTGGAGCAACTTTGCCCTAATGGATTCCAGCCAGCAAGTTCCTTTTTAAAAGCAGCTTCTCATGGTCTCTTCAGAATTGCTCATACTCAGAGGTGTGTGTGTGTGTGTGTGTGTGTGAATGTTTTTCCCAACAAGGAGGAGCAATCAGAAAAGGAAATAGAAAAGTGACAGATATATCTAGCATCTCAGGAATAAACAGTTGGAAAGAAAGTTAATTTTATGAATAAAGTTGACAGGAGTCATATTGTTCAAAGTCTGGTCTACTTGGCCATTTTTTTCGTATGTGAATTTCGCTAGAGGATCCCAAACACTGTTCAGGATAAATAATAAGCAGTAATACTTCTTTGACTAATCAATCTATTTTGACCCTTCCCTATTCTTCATTTTTTAAAGATGATATCTTGGCAATCAGGAATTGGTTTCCCTTCAAATGCTTTTGGACTGTATGTTCTATACGCTCCAGCTGACATAGCTTCCTGTGAAGGATCATAGGGTAGGATTTTAATACCAGCACCATGCAGGCAGCCAAATTTGCCGACTCCTGGTTTATAATCTGGGGGATATGTTTGGTTTTCTGACAATGCAGTATAGAAAACAGCACGGAACTGCTTTCAGAACAAAGGGGAAATCTGCTCACATAGATTGTATCCAGAACCAGTAAGGATTCCTTTTATGAATCGTAGGTTGAAACAAACTGTGGATTCTCTGCCTCTTTACCAGATAATGCTTCTTCTGTACCAAAATGGACACAAACTGAATGCTGCCTCTCCCCGACTCTGGTAACAAAGCTGTTGCAAATGTTTAAGCTGAATGTATGTGACTAATAAAGTTAATTGGAAGAAGGTTGCATTTCCCCCAGTATTTCTGTATTGAACACCTGGTATTGGCATGAAGGATGGCAAAGAAAACTCATCTGTAATTTGCATCTATGAAATAATGGAAACCTGAAAGAAATGCAAGATGGACAATGGCCAAAGTGTAATCCTACAGTCTATCTCTAGTTAAATGTAAGTTCCATCACGTTCATTGGATGAAGGTATACAGCAGGAGCCGGCAAGGTGTGGCCTATTGGAAGTGTAAATCCCAGCATTCCTCATTCTTTCCTAGAGGGGGTTGGTCTGATAGGAAGTTCAGTCCTACAATATCAGGAAGGCTGAACTTTTCCAATGCCTGGTGTATATAATGGTGCTCTATAAGAAGCAATAGCTAGCAACACTCCATACATTGAGTAGGAAGCAATTTATCCTATTATGCTCCACAGTCTCAAAGGCTTAACTGAAGGACAGATTATGCTGGTAGAACTATGTCTTGCGCCAGCTGAAATCAGGAGATAACTTTGGGTAGAAAGGTGCTGCCCTGTCTGGGGAATTACTTGTCCCCATGGAAGAACAGGTGGAACGGACCATGCCTCAACACACATAGCTCATTACTTGATTGTGTTGCAATGAGAAAGGCTACTTAGACAGTAGAGGCACAGATAATGTACAGCTAACTACAGTATATGAGCTAGGTTGAAAGAACAGAGAACTGGACTGGGCTAGATTCTTCAATTACCACATAATGTAGGTGGGTTATAGGTTGAAGGCCCTTTAGCTGGGGCAAGATCAAGACAGCAGCTCAGTATAGTTTGATGGGTTCGATCACTGGCCCTGAATTTCTGAATTTTTTTAAAAAAAATGAAACTCAGGTACATATATCACAGTCTAGTAGACTATTTTGATCAACAACCCAAATGGTCCTGTAGAACATCCAAGCCAGCAAGGATACACCCTTTGGAGTTTTTATAACTTAATCCTAAATATATCCAAACGCAAACCTTCTAAAGCACTGCTGAAATTTCTTCTTCCCCCTCCACATACATACAAACACGCAAAGTACACTAGTCATCTTTCCACCCAAGAGAGAGTCAAAGCAACCACAAAGGTATATCCACAGCGTAATCCTGTGTAAATATGATGCAGATGAGGCGCTGTGGCAGTGGGATAGACCAAAACCTGGGCAGTTCTGTGTTGTTTTTTAATGCAACTCCCAGAGTGTAACTAGGAAATTCTAGGGACAACGACAACAGCAACAACAATAACAACAACAACAATAAAGCAAGGCTTTAAAGATCAGCCATTCTCAATGGGGGCTCCCCGGGGGCTCCTAGCTCATTTGAAGGCCAGGCCACAGACTTACACCATCCTGATTCAACCTATATTTCTTTCACATTGTGTGTTTAAGGCAAATAAAGAAAGTTGGGAATGTCTGGGCTAGATGACCTAAATTATTCCGTTTTAGAGGCATTGGTTTAATCACATGCCCTGAATCCCCCAAGGATAGTGCCTCAGTGCTCATAAACCTGGTACCCATCTCTCTCTCTCTCTCTCTCTCTCTCTCTCTCGTGCCCCATTCACCTCTCTGCCACATTTGGTTCTCTCTCCAGTGGAAGGCCTTCTGGGTATTATACATATTTATCATATGAGAATGATTACATAAGGAAGCAAACAAGGACTGACTAAAAGGGAAAGCCATTGAGTATGAATGCAAAGTACCTACCCCGTGGCAAAGCCTTGTCGCTTGAGGCACCGTGGCCTACATTTGGCAGAAATATTCACGCGTGCCAAGTAAACACCTTTACATCTTAGAATGAGCCTCTTGTAAGATCTCCTAGACGATGGAAGCCAATCCTGAAAGCCTGCCTTTTTTATTTCGCTTTATTTTCGTTCGAAGGATATGCTGACTTTTGTTTCTTTTAATACGCTTAAATATGCATAACTTCATAGTTAAGTTCAGATTCTCCCAGGGAACGCTCTAAAGCAAGAGTTGGTGTGAATAAACCCCAGTGAGGCAGTCTTTGTGACCTGCCGGCAGAATCCTGAGAAAACCTAGAATTTGATACTTTAAGTAAGGGATTAAAAGCAATGTTCACTTACAAGCAAACTCAACAAACTAATTCTAGATTTGTGAGAGGTAGCCATGTTAGTCTGTGCAAGAATTCCAGGCAAAAATCCAAATGAAACGAAATAAAAGACAAAAACATGCGGCTCCTTAAAAGTCTATTATATTTTAATGTATCATAAGTTTTCATGGACGCGTCCATGAAAGCTTACATTAAAATATAATAGTCTTTAAGGTGTTTTTTCACTTTTATTTTGTTTTGTTTTGATTTTTGCCTGGAATTAATTCTAGGGGATATGTCAATCCATGAAACTTCCTGGCTCAAAGGCAGTATACCTCAGAATATCAGATTTAAGGGAGCAAATCAGGTGCTAGTGTCCAAATAGCTGGGCAGGTCTGTTCATTTCGTTGGGCGGTCTACAAATTTGGTCCCTTCCTTGTCTACTAGACCACAGTGCCCATCACCACCAGCCGGTCCTAGTGGCTACATCATGGGAACTGTGGTCCAGCACGTCTGGAGGGCACCAACTTGTGAAATGCGGGTCTACAAAGGCACTGCTGCAAACAGGATGTCGAACTTGGCGGGATTTTAGAGTTAAATAGCCCATGACAAGTTGGATTTAAGGGTTAGGATTAACACCCTCAGTGTTACCCTTCAAAGCACCTGATGAGCAAATGGGAGTTTTAGGATCTATTAAAGACAGCAGAGAACGCGGACTAGTCCCCCACTCCACTCCCACAGTCCTTTGTCATTGGCAATACAGACTTGGAATTCTGGGAGTTGTGGTCCAAAACATCAGGAGTGCCAAAGGTTCACCACCACTCTATGAGATACTGATGCAGTTATTGTACGTATCATAGGCATATGTCAGATAATCAGAAATATTGCATGCAACATACTTGTAAATTCAATGCACCAATACTTACTTTGAAGGGCTGACTGTTTTTAAACTCAACCGGGCTATCAAACTCAAGATTCACCATTTGTTTATCTGAACCTCATCAAAAGTGTTGCTAGGTCCATTTTACGGGGCTCAGGAGATAATGCAGCACAGCACTTGTTTGCATGTAATGTTTTCTTAATGGCTAAGAATAGGTGGGGGGGATATGATTTAACTGTTGGATGGCTCAGTGGCTTAGGTCTCTGGCTAGGGAGCTACAGGTTGGGAGTTCGATTCCCCGCTGTGCCTCCTTGGCAGGGGCTTGGACTGAATGATCTGTAGGGTCCCTCCCAGCTCTGCAGGTATAAGATTATGTCTAAGACTTCGAGGGCCAGATTGACCTGGGGTGGCATGAAGGGCTTGTTTCTCTTCCTTCGGAATGACTACCCTGAACCCATTTGGCAAAACATACCACCGCTGCCTAGATGCCCTAAGCACATCCGATCTTGCCTGATTTTGGAAGCTAAGCAGGGTTGGGCCTGGCTAGTACTTGGATGGGAGACCACCAGGAAATACCAGGTGCTGCAGGTGCCGGGAGGAGGAACTGGCAAGCCACTCCAGTATTCCTGCTGAGAAAACTCCATGGACATAGATGGTGAAGAGTCGGTCATGACTATAACGACACACACACACACACACACACACACACACACACACACACACACACACACACACCACAGCTGCTTCTCAGGTAAAATCCAGATGTTTGGACAATCTGATCATTAATGTCTTGTGCAACATGAGGTTTGGCTTGCAGTCTGATCCATCTGCCAGACGGTTCTTGTGTTCTTAAGAACTTTCAATAGATGACACAGAAGAAAGGAAGGGGGAAAACAACAACATAGCTAATGCTTTTAATCTCCCTCTGTTCCTCCAAGCTGGATTATATATGAAGGTGACCTCTTCCTCCTGTGTTTTGAAGTACCCATTGCAGAATAAGGGCAAGTTTCTGCATCGACTAGAATCAAGGAACACATCTCTTCCTAGGTAGTACACAAAATGTGTGAAACTCCTTGCGTATAGAAAAATAGGACATTTTAAAATCTAGGCTGAATCTTTTGATTTACAGACCTTTATTCTACTTGGAAAACGCTTGCTGCAGTTTGTTTGTTTTTATCTTTCAATATGGGTACATTTAGCATTCAGAAGACTAAAGAGTCCGTAACTAAAACCAAATAACATATAGGTGTGGTTGCATCATAATTTTTATATGTTAATCTAGATGCCAATATTCTGATCTAAAAGATGTTAGTGACAGTGACATGAGAGTGAGGAAACCCAACCATATCCCTTAGGAAACAATTATGTCCATTGAATACCAGTTACCTCTGCATTAGAAGTTTCCTTATGTTATACAATCTGCCAGCTGAAATCAAACCCTTTAAAAACATAGGTCTGTGCCTTCCACTTAAAGCAGTGGTTCTCAACCTTCCTAATGTTGTGACCCTTTAATACAGTTCCTCATGTTGTGGTGACCCCCTTGCCCTGCTTGGCCACAAGCCCCCTTTGGCAGGCCACTGCCGCAGGAGCCATAGGGAACTTCCCTCTACAAGCACCCACAGCCAATCACAGTCTCCAGTGCTATTGACTGACATCCCCTCCAACCTATCAAGCTGTATCTCACTCTCCCCCCCCCTTCCTCCCTTTCCTCCTCCAGACCCAAGATGTTTGTGCTTTTTTCTTTACTGGCTCATGGCAACTCATGTGAAGCGGTTGTTCGACCCCCAAAGGGGCCCCGACCCCCAGGCTGGGAACCACTGATTTAAAGCAAGGGTCCCTAATCCTTGCTCCACGGATCAGTCCCAGTGTGCAGCCTCTTATGAACTGGGCCATACAGAGACAGCAAGGTTCCCTGTGAGGTGTGGGCCCAAATGACTTTTTTACCCCCTGCGTACCTATCACACCCATTTTTGTATTGATCATAACAGAACCAGTGTGTGTGTGTTGGGGTGGGGGAGGAATTGAACATGTCCACACACGACAAGAAGCCCTGCACAGTGACAAAACTATTCCCTGGTGCTAAAGAGGTTTGGGATTGCTGACTTAAAGAACAAAGAAGAATAGATGGCACTCTGTAGGGCAAGATTGTGGGACACTGCCCTACTCCAAAGCATCACGGTATCTTTCTGGATTGCATCTTGATCTGTTAAAAAAATACCACTCACAAAATGTCAGAAGATCAGTTTTTTTCCCTTTGCTACTCAACAGCAGAACACACGAGTGACATGTGGTATAAATCAGCCCATGTCAAACAAATGGATGTAGCTCTTAATAAATCATGCAGGATTATTATCCCCAGTGGAAAAAGTCTACTATTTGGCTAGCAATACAGAAGGTGACGTACAAAAAAAGACAATTCTCTGTTCAACCGAGGGGAGCTCACCAGTATGTGAGGGCACCTGTGTGTTTCCTTTTGCTATAGAATGTACGTGGGGCATCTGTGTCCACCATCTACATACAACAACCTTGCTAAGACATGATTGGCTTTTCGCCCCCATCAGGATTCAAGGCACACTAACTGGAAAACAAGAGGAAAGGGCTTAACTGGTGCAACAGTTCACAGCCATTACTATGTGCGGCTTATAGGTTGCTGTATTAGCAACAACGACTAAGTGTTCAGTCTCTACCATTTGGTCTCTGTTGTAGCTTTTGCCTCTGAAGAACAGTAATAAGGGAGAGGGAATTGTTTGATTCTGTTTCTCTTTGGGGTCCAGATTTCTAGGGCCAAAATCCTGTCACTATTTAACTTCATAAAATAGAAACCACACCGTCATCCCATCTGTATCTTGTATTATTGGGTGTGCCTGGGATGTGCAAATGGTTGCATGCCTTCACGACTCCAGTCATGTGAGAGACAGCAAGAAAAATGCAAAAAAAAAAAAAAAAAAAGGGACGGACCAATCCAACAAAACAACAACAACCAACAAACAAAAACAAGAGAACAAGCACCTTAAAAAACCCTTTGTTCTTAATCAGAAATATAACATTCTGCTGCTTTTGTGAGTAATGCAGATGTGCATGACATCTTAAAACATTTTTTGCATTCTTTATTCTGCCATATTACTATTATACAGAATTCATCCTAGCTTTGTTAATCACCTAATTCGCTGATCACTGAATATCTTTTTCAGCTACCTTCCAGTTTCTGAAAGTTCGGCAAAGTTTACATATTATTTTTCAACCACTTCGCATTCCCTAGAGTTAGAAATAAGCAGTTTTTGAAATGATATTTATAGAAAGATTTGTAGAAACTGCCTTCTGCATTTCCTATGGCACGTGTAGGTTTTCTCTGCTTCTGTTAAATCTCAATATGCAGATAGCTTCATTATGTAATTCTGTTCTGTCAAGGAGACTGCAGTCATTATATCGTCTAACATACTAAACCCATTGCTTGCTGTATTTCTGATGCAATTTATAACTAATTTGCAGCCATGATCCTATTGATAATAATTTTCTATTTGAACTGCTTTATTTGCATTTGTAAGCCACTGTGAATGTGTAAAACGAGCATACTTTTCCTATAGAATAAATATCACCTTGATCCACATGGGACTACATTCTCAAAACAAAAGCAAAAAAGGATTCCAAATAGCTCAGACATGATAGGAAAATGTACTACTGTTCTGTTATTATCTGATGCTCCCCAGTGTGATCCTGCACTTCACTTAACCCCATAGAACAAAACCATAAACTGATTTAGGTAAGACAGCAATTCAATTTATGAATGTGGTGAATACTGCCCTCTATTGGGCATCCTATGACATAGCTCTTCCACTCCTGATCTCAAGCACTGAAACAAGTCGTGTTGCTCCAATACTAATTAAGACCTTTTTAAAGAGACATATACTGTACTTCCAACTGCATGGTTACTTCTCATACTAATGCTGAAGACAAAAACCTAGCCTAGTTGCAATGGTGTCACTGATGCAGTCTTTTACTTACAACAGTACCTTGTAACGGGAGAACATTCAGAAATTCTAGGTCAACGGTTCCCAAGCTTGGCCAACCCAGGTGCTCTTGAACAGCAGTTCCCAGAAGCCTTCACCACTAGATATATTGACAAAGGTTCCTGGGAACTGCTGTCCAAGGCCATTTGGGTTACCCAAGGGTGGGAACCACTGTTCTTTGTAGTCTAACAAAGCAGCATGGCCATTTAGACATTACTGATGCAAAATTGCTGTACGCATGCATCTACGTAGACGCAAGTGCACATGTAAAATCTATTCGTTGCACTGCCACCTTTATCCCAAGAGATACCAGTGTTGATGATAGATGTAATCAAATGAACAAGTGGGAGGTGGCAACAATAATTGGATGTGTCTGTCTCTCAGTAGCACCGCCAGGGCATGACTTTGAGGTGGGAGACTAGAGCCACATTAAGCAGAATGAGCAGCAAAAGTCCACCTCCAAGAGCATTAGGACACAAAGATCATGCTTTCATATAGACATATAATTTACAGCTGTAAGGGCCCCTCTGACTCCACCAAGTCCAGTCCTGGATGACGCAGGAAATCCACACCTAAAGCATCCCCGTCAGATGCTCATCCTCCAAACATTATGCCTGCCACCTTCTCAGCTAACCCATTCAATGGTTGAATAATGTGTAACTTTGAACTGGCAGTCTGTTTCCCCTAAAATGTATTAAATATCTGCTCTCTTTTAATGTAACCCTCTGCTTCATCTTAGTGCTGGCAAGATAATTCAGTGAGTTAGACATCTGGTTGGGGAACATCTGGTTGCAGAACCAGATGTTCCACAACCAGATGTCTCACTCACAGAATCAGATGTTGGGAGCTTGATTCTTCACTGTGTCTTCTGCACGCAGAGACAGCCTGGGTGGCCTTGGGCAAGTTGCACAGTCCCAGGGCAGCCCCAGATGGAGGGAGCGGTAAAGCACTTGGGTGCATTATTTACCTGGAAACCCTGAAAAGTTAGAATTGACTTGATGGTAGAGAATTATTATTTTGCCCATCGTGTACACTCTGCAGCTACACAAAGCAAGCTTGTTTCATCATCCACAGGGCATCACTTCAAATGTTTACAAGAGTCTATCATACTATACAGTTCATTGCTTTCCAGCTTTTGGGACCCCAGATGTCCTTGGACTACAATTCCCAGAAATCCGAGCCAGCACAGCAAATGGTAAAACCACCTGAGAGTTTTACTACAAGAACATCTGAGGACCCAAGATTGGGAACCATGGAAATCTTTCGGCTTTTCGTTTACAGGCTAAGCATACCCAACTCCACCCGCTGTTCTACAAGGGGCTTGGTTTCCAGGCCTCCAGATCATTGCACTGCTGATTTTTTAAAAATATAAAATATAACAATGGGAAACTTCCTCTCCCCTCCCCAATTAAGCAGAGGAGTGATTAAAAGGTGCCCCTGCGGATGCTTGATTATAACACTGATGTGAGTTGCAACGCAATAGCATCTAGAGGGCCACATTCTACCCACACCTGTTCTAAGGATTCCTAAAGACATAAAATACATAACCTAAGCTTCAGCAGATGGAGCTCATGCAAAACCAAAGGAGGTTATATTGATATGTTTGGAAAGAGAACGGACTCATTGCAACATTTGGAAATGCACAGAAGTTTCCAGAAGTTGATTAGCAATAGAAGTTTGGAGGATGGGGGAGGATGTAGAGAAGACATCATAAATTAAAATGTACTAGCTGTCCTCAATGTGTTCTTGTTGGTTGATGTTAGGATAGGGAGAGTGTGACATGATGTGAAAAAAGAGTGATGTATCATCAGGATCGCATTGTTCGCAGAATGTATGATGCTAATACATCACTGGAGCAACAGAGCCTTAATGATGTATGATGCCAAAATGGCCCTGGCTAGGGAGAAAAGTGTCCAGAAGACTCCGTCCATTTCGATCTATAATCAGAAGTTTGGGGGGGGCATTCAAAATTGGTTGTCTTTTTTCTTTGTCAAAGTTTCTTTGATGAAGAAGAAAGTTCAAGGATAAAGGTTGTCAAATGCAGGAGTTTCAAGTTTAAGACCTACCATGGAGTCATATAACTTATTTTCTTCTTCTAACCATAATATTATCTAATGGACTCATCCCAGGTTGAAGATTCCTGTGCACATGAATCAAATGCAGGACAACACAAGGTCAGCAAGGCTCAATCTCGCTGGATTCATAGAACACTTAAATTTGAGACATGGCCACTGTCCTTTTCACATGACACATGGGATAACTCCCGCCTGCTGTAACATCGGGATAGGGGGATAATTATTGCCATTCTCTCTGATAATGAACTGAAGGCCCATCAGTTTAGAAACAGGGTCACCTGAAAGTGGGTTTCTATACTATATTCTACATCTGGGTCATCTTAGAGGCAAAGAAGTACACGTTTGTTAATTAAAAATAAAACTAAGATTAAAAGAAAAACACTTGTGAGCTTCCAGGATATGTCAGGTGAGGGGAAATTTTAATCATCACCCATCAATTCAATTCTGACTTATGGCGAGCCTTTTCAGGTGTTTCCAGGTAAAGAATAGTGATTAGTGGGTTAACCTTGCCTTATTTTGGGGTTCTCCTGGTGCAGCTTGCCAAAGGCTACACAGGCTGGCTCTTCTCCCAGAAGGCACAAAAGGGCAGCTAACGATGAATAACACTGAGCAATTCAGCCAGCTAAAAATTACTCTCTAGTCTAGCACAAGGTTTGGAACTTTCTTGGTTGTAGTGAACATGGTCCCCCACTTTGAAATGGAGGCCACAACCTGACACAGAATGTAAGCGTCATGTTAAAAAACAGGATTTCTTTGGAAAGCAAAGCATACAGTGGTATGTGTGTGCACCTTGTTTTCCATTTACAAGTTGATTTTGGAAAACAATCATCCTTTAAAGCAAGGCACAGCCTTCCTACATGACTTGTTACCAATGAACAATTTTGGGAGGAGGGCGTGGCTACCTGTCAATGGAAGCAGCCATGGAGGGGAAGCTTCCTACATTTTCCCTCCCCCCCAAAAAAAAATTCGGGGCAGTAACTTCCGATAATATTTTCTTAATTATCTGACCTAAATGATAGAACTGGCAAGAGAGAGAGCTGGGTGGGTGATGATACACGTCTTACTCAGGAAAAACTACTCCTCAATTAAAGATTTCTTAAAACTTCTAGACTTTTATTAGTTTAAAAAATGCAGTCATTGGCAGGAAGACATGTTTTTCCTGCTCATTATTTAGTTACAAGAGGCTTTTATGCCCCTGTCCCCAGAAGAAGCAAATTTCTCTTGCAACTTGTGACTCTTAGCTGAACTCTGGCCTAGACAGGTAGGGGACAGATATGCTATGCTCAGTAGTTTAATTGTGTTTAGATCTAAATTACAGCTACACATCTTCCCCTGCTTGAGAACAACATTTTTTCCTATATAATTTCATAAAACTGTATATGAAAGAAATAAATCTTCATAAAAGCTTCTTCTCCTCTCCCCCTCTCACAATACAGCAAGTCACCTCTGTAGAAACTGTCTTTGTTATTCTGATGTGAGCTGTCAGGTTCACTATAGGTTCTGGTTAGAATCACAAAAGGACCTTTTTTTAAAAAAAAATGGCAATACTGGATTGTGGCATAGCTGTGACCACACAATCAAATGTCATGGTGTTTTCTGCGGTGATAATATGGGCCAATTTGAAGTGTTTATTTTTCTGATCGTGTGATGTGAAGGCCAATTTAAATCAGACCGGCTCTTTTTGCTCCCAATGCTGGGGGGGGGGGGGGGCTTCAACTTTTTTTCAAGCAGAAATAATTTGGTCTTTTTCTCGTGGGATCAGTTGGTTCTTTCTTGTAATAATGAATGACATGTCTGTGGGTGGTGTTTCAGTGATGTAAGCCAAAGAGAGGGATTTTCAAGACCATGGGAACATTCGCCCAGCATTATTTCCTTCCCCCAAAATTGAATGTACGAGATTAAACTAGATCAGCTCTGGGTGAGGAAAAATGTTAAATTAACAAAACAGAAATAAGACAAAATGAAAGATGTTTCTATGGGATGTAGTATTTCTGTACATGTCAAGAAGCACTCAGGAATGCTGCCACCCTTTCTAGAACCCAGTACAATGCTTTCAAAATCAAACCACCAATGGTGAACCATGAAAGGAATGGCAGAGGTGGGACCAGAGGAAGGGAGAAAAGAAAGTGGGGACTGTAGGCTGAACTGTGGAGCACATGACATTGAGTGTGAGCACTGAACTCCTGAATCAATCTGCAGCCCCTTTGTGATCAATAAATCTGAATTTAACAGTAATACCGGCACTAGATCAGATTACACCGAAGCCACATTGGCGTGGTTAGATTTGCCTGTGTAGCTGCAGCCTGTGTTTAATTGCAGGCCTGGTAGCTCAGTGGTCTAGGTATCTGCTTGCAGAGCCAGAAGTTGGAAGTTCAATTCCCCACTGTGGCTCCTGGGAGAATAGCCAGCCTACGAAAGTATATCAGGGGCAAAATGCACAATTCCAGGACACCCCACAGAAGAAAGGGCGGGCCACTTCTGAATATTCTCTGCCTCAAAAACTCTAGGAAGGGTTCCTATATGTCAGAACTGACTTGAGAGCATATTGTTGTCGTTGTGCTGTTACAGTGCTAAGGATGGCATCGTCTACCCCTCACTTTGAAGACTTTTCTGCTAGGATAGGAGTCAAAGTTTTTTCCATTGGTTAGAAGCAACTAAGTACTTGTATTTAATTCATTTTTGAAATAATGAAGATGCAACCAAGTCACGATGTTATTCTAGCAAGTTACATGCCTTTTGCTATATGTAAATGACTGCACTACTTAAAATGTTTGGTTTCATTTACCACTGATGAGTGTGCAGCGTTATCATTTTTAAAAATAACAAAAAAGTTAATTCGTAACATCAAAGTTTAATTCTACATTCTTTTAGGGGGATGGTCGCCAGTGAATTGTGCCAGTAGATTCCAGCAAAGCAGCTATCAAAGGTCACAACTCTTTCCAAGTCAGATTGTAGTATGAACCACATTGAAATATTAATTTCATACACCAGCTAGAAGGGACAGCAACAATTTTGCTCCTCTCCCCAACTGACAAAGCCTCTGTCCTTTAAGTTGGTGGCAGTGACCCTTTGCTGCACCGCAAGAGCTCTTGCATTTCACAGTAGTACTGGCACAGCTATCCCTGTGGCTCAGTTGCGATGCAGCCACCTCCCTATGGCCCCTGAACCCTCTCTGTTCCCAATATCCATTGTGCCAAGCCACAAAACCCCATTGGCAAGTCCACTTTGTCTCGTGACTGAAGCACAACAAATATCCAGCTTCAAACAGGAGAGTAACCGGCAGGAGGAGCTGCCCAACCAAGCACCTCAGTGGACAACTTAGGGTGGCGATATGCAAAACAGTCCTCTTTTCAAAGGAATCCTCAATTTAAGGATGGTCCAGTCCAGCTCTGAAAGATAAAAAAACAAAGGGAGCAATCGCTAGTGCTTGTCCTGTGCTTCCTGTTTCCGATGTTGTTCTGTGTATTATTTGTTTTTGCCTCTTCCTGGGTTCTTGTTTGTGTTCTTTTTCCTTTCCTTTCCTTTCTTTTTCCCCCTTGTTGTTTATTATTTGATTTGAACTTGTTGTGTTTAAGTGTGTATATGTTGTTCTTTTGTAAACTGCCCAGAGTTCCATTTTGGAAAATCGGTGCGGTATAGAAAGAAAGAAAGAAAGAAAGAAAGAAAGAAAGAAAGAAAGAAAGAAAGAAAGAAAATAGATCTGGAACGTTTGATTCATGCACCCCTAAATCATCACAGGGACATATTTAGAAGACACACAGGCCATCTGGTAACCATCTTCCTCACTGGAAGCTACAGGATAATTTAGTTTTTACTGTAAAAGTCATTTGGGTTTTGGGGTTTTGTTTTGTTTTGTTTTGTTTTGGTAGCATTGAAGTGGCCATCCTACTTTTAGCAGCTTCTACTCTTTTTCTTCTTTTTCTTTAGCATTTGTCCCACTCAGTGGTGGGGTCCACTAGTCAGATCCATTGTTTTGATGCAACTTTTGGGGGGAAGTTCAGCGAGCTTGTTGCCTAGCCTACAGTACCCAGTATTTCCAGGTGGTCACCCACCCAAGTACTAAGCAGGCCTGACCTTGCTTAGCTTCAGGGATCTGATGAGATTGGGCTTTAGGATTCTAAGGCTGCTGTGGCAACCTACTTAGAGTAGCTGGTTGTGAAAATCATACAGACTGAGACTGAATGAAGTGCAGACAAACCTTCCATGGCATACCCAAGCATTGAAATTTGTAGCCGGCTTCTGCACAACAGGTAGGTTTGGAGCCCATAAAACCAGAGGCCACCTGGAGCAAAGAGCAGCATATGACCGGCTTACACAGGGTGTGGAAGATGGCAGCAAATATGGGCCTTGAACAGATTATGGCTCAGACCAGCACTCCCTTCACTCTGTATGCCAGGAAAAAAACAACACAATGCTTCAGTTGCCCCTGGAAATCAACACATTTCAAGTGCTTAATTCTGGTTGTGTTCTCTGCTCTAGAGGGTGCTAATTATGTAGGATATATGTAAGGAAGTAACTTGTCGGTCCTATTTCACCAGCACATACATACAATGTTTGCGTCCACTTTCACAGACAGCTTGTTTACCATCATGGATGGTAGGGAGCCAGCATAAGTGTGTGCCACAAATCACGGTAGGGAGAGTCACTGATGGCAACTCTTGACATTCTGAAGGCATGAAACGAGATTATGCATTTTGGGCGCTGTGAGGCCCAGCTTGGCATCCAAGCAGCCTGGAATCCCACATGAAGGAGACCATACAGCAAAACAACAGTGGGTAAACACTTGGGTTCTGTCTCAGCAGTGTTCTTGTTGCTTATCTAATCTTCGTTTTCCTAATGATGCTGTTAGAATTAAATTATGGTGGTTTTTAAATCCAGTTATAAATGCATTTGCTGGGCACATTTCATAGCGCTGGCATTTAGAATAAATGGACTGCGTCTGCATGAGGTTGCTCATACTGTAGACTCCTTGCATCTTTTCGATTTTTTTTTTTTGAACACACCTCTCTTGTGCCTAAAAGAACACTTTAAAAGAAGGACCGGGTGAGGTCATACTCAGTGATGGAAACAAGAGTCAAGCAGGCCCCTTATTCCCAGCACCGTATATTTAAGGATGGCTCGGTGGTTGGGGATTATTTGTTAAATGCACAATTAGGATGCTTGGAAAAAGCACTCAAGCCTTAAACACGTGGCACGTCTCTGCTTTGATTTGTATTCCTGCACTGAGCAGAGGTTCGACTTGATGGCCTTATAAGCCCCTTCCAACTCAATTACTGTACTCTGTGATTTTATGGAGCCGGGGAAAGACTTTAATCTCAAATGATTGAAGCAGGCCTTAAATTGTAAAGAGGAGAGCCATAGGTGACAGTTAAGCACCGGATGCAGTGGCTCTTTCCTCACTTGCTTCTGTCTTGCATTTTAGTGGGAACTTCTGGTGCAGATGTAACAGAAGGCTATGATTTAACAAACTCCAGAAAAATTCCAGCACTGTGCAGGATAGAAAGTGAGAAGATAACACACAGGAAAACAATGCTTGTTCTCAGTCCAGTAACCCTACCTTGGTATTCAATAAAATAATGCCCTCACCATGATGAGGTTATATTATGTCTAAGGCTAGCCAGGGAAAATCACACTCTAAACAGCAGTTTATTCTCTTTACTAGAGGAATTGTGGAAAACCCAACGGCAGTCTTTGGTGATATAATAGATAAGCTAAGGAACTGTAGTCTTGCACCACAGTGACACATGAGCTCCTAGTATTGGTAGCAGCAGAAATGAGATAAATCAGCTGTTTCTAGGGGTTGTAGCTAAACCCCTACATGAGTTGGAAAAGTTACTTTTTGGACAGCAGTGCCCACACCTCTACAGCCACACTTGTTACCATCACTGTGTTAAAGAAAAAGAACACTGTGTTAGCTGAGAGATTCTATTGTGCAGAAAATATACTCTTCTAAATGTTGAGCTTGGTCAGTCCATTCCCTTTTGGAGGAATCTCCAGCTATAGGACTTTGTCTTCTACATAGAAGAAGTTCTTAACAGCCACAATGCTGTCTGTTCTAACATGACATCCACCAGCTATTCTTCATCTGGATATATTGCTGATTGTGTGCTTGTTGTGTTGTTACAATCGTGACCGACTCTTCATGACTCCCTGTCCATGGAGTTTTCTTGGCTGGAATACTGGTGTGGTTTACCAGTTCCTACTCCAGGCGCCTACACTGCATCTGGTATTCCTTGGTCGTCGCCCATCCAAGTACTAACCAGGGCTGGCCCTGCTTAGCTTCCGAAATCAGGTAAGATCGGATGTGCTTAGGACATCTCGGCAGCTACATTGCTCATTAGAAATATGCAATACTGATAGGCGAAAGTGTTAGAGATAAACAAACAACATAAAATCTGCATGGAAGCATTTAATTAACAAAAGAAAAGTAAACAAACCAATCAAGTCTCCAAGGTCAGTCAATAAATGCCAGCAATTATGAGTTGTCATTTGCATACCATCAATGGGAGAAGTCCCTTCTTGCATGCAAAACACCTCAAGCTGAAGAGCCTGCCCTGAGGAACTTACAATGCAAGATGATGGGCAGCCAAGCAAGCAATGAGGCATCAGCTTCGCTTTGCAAGAAGAGAGAATCAAGCAGTGTAAATAACAATGCCCCAGGCTGGTAAATTAAATATTCTCTCACAATGCTTAGTCATTGGCTTCACAATGGATACTTTGTGAGCCACTGATTAATGGGGGCCATCTTAAATTGATTAGTCAGCCTCCCCCTCCCCACGAAGCAGAAAAACTAACATGATTGGGAGAATCATATTGTTATAAACACAATCCTTGAATGCCTTTTTGGATATCGGCCGTGTTTGGCTCAGGAACCCCTGATCCTGGGATGGGACATGTTTTGGTTCTCAGACATCACCAGACTTCCGTGTCCAGAACTCTCTGCCTCAGCAGGGTCAACACTCAGGGTGTGCGGGAGAGGCAGTCTAATCCTACAGACAGCGGAAGATGCTGTAGAGCACGGCATACAGAAAATGATCTGAAGTAGCAGAGGCAAGGAAATTGGCAAAGAGTCCACCCTGGTCGTGTCCATCCCGTCCCTTTCATAGAACTCCTTTTAGAAGGCAACTCTTAAGTTTGCTTCCTCTCTCCTTTCTCCAAGGTGAGTTCCTCTTCCTTCTTTCCCTTTCATTTCTGTTGGGGAGGCCCAAACTGCAGACACATATTTAAAATACAAATAAAAACCTATTTGCCAGGTCTCATGAGGACATGAGACATCTTGAACCCTATTGGGTAACAAGATGGGATGCAAAGATAATGAAGAAGGAAGTGCTACTTGGGAAACAAATGGGCAGTTAGTGAACCATCCATGTTTCTTAATGTTGCAGGCTGAGCAGGAAAACAAAACAGGCTGTTATCTATCTTAACCCTCTTCAGGAGATGGTCAATGGTAACTTGGAACACTGTCAAATCATAAAAATAATCACATGCTGTCAAGTGAATTCTGACTTATGGATCTTCCAAAGTAGAGAATAGTCAGAAGTGGGTTACCCTTCCTTCTTTTTCCCAGGGATTCCCTGGGACTGTGCAGCTTGCCCAAAGCCACACAGGCTGGCTCTACAGGCAGTAGACACAGTGGGAAATGGAATTTACAACGTCTGACTCCACTACCAGATACGTAAACCACTGAGTTATCCTGCCAGCACTGAATGCAGCCAAATCTTCCCTTTCACTGTGGTCCCAATGGTTAGCCATGGAGGAGGGAAATTCCTGTTTATCCTAATGAAACCACACACACCCTGGAAGCATAATTCGCACACAGTAGGTCATGGATTGTCATGGCAAAGGGCAGTAACAGGCGAGCATGACCAAACGCCCAAGAGCACAGATCACTGTTCTCTTCAAACCAAGGTGGAGCCTATTTTACTTGCATTTTGTGTGCTTTCAAACTGCTATGTTGACGGGAGCTGGGACAAGCAATGGGAGGTCACTCTGTCCTTGTTGCATGGATTCTAATTGCTAGCCTTTCAATCTGCCAGCCTAGTGGCTCAGCAGTTTAACCTGCAGATCCACTGAATAACACCCAATAAGTTAGTTTGTAAACAATAATAAACAATTGCAATACATTAGTTAAAAATGATAATGTTTTAAGTTCTTTTTCTAGTCCCTGAAAAAGAAACTCAAGATTTGGCCATATCCCATCTGACTGGGAATGTGTATTCTCCTGCACGAGTAAGCCATGCCTGGTTCATATGTAGCCTGTTATGCTCTATTCTGTTTTCCTCTGAGTTATGCCAGAAATTAGATTTATATATATTTAATACATTTAGATGTATATAAAGTGTTTTTATCCTGTCTTCCCATAAAAGGAAACAACTTACATTGAAAAGCAAGCGCTATAAAACTAAGACCAAAATTAAACTGCAATTTAGAAGCAAATAAAAAGCAGGCAAAAACAATGAAACGGCAATGCAGAACAGATAAAAAACAGAAGCCGTCTACAGTTAAATAGGTTCTCTCAATTAAAAAGATATAATCATGTCTTGTCCTTAAAGCAAAAATTCAGGGCTGTCTATGAGTGTGTGTGTATTTTAATGAGGTGAAAATGCATCCAGTCTGCTACATCTGGAACTAACAGACAACTGCAGAAAAAAAAAGGTGCTTCATATGTAAAAGATACTACTTGACATCCTAGGACTGCTTCCAATGTTACTCTTGGGTTTGTCTGTTTGTTTTATCACATATCTGCTAAAAATGTAAAATGTCCCAAACTGCTTCTGAAGTAAAAATAAATTAAAAGCCATTTGTAACATAGGATGAAATTCATTATAACCAACAGGCAATTTTTTTAAAAAAAATCCATTGGGTGTGTGCAAGTCCCAATATTATTGCAAGCTCAGTAGAACACGGACACAGTAGATCTAAGAGCAACTGTTACCCTTTAGCCATAAGAACATAAGAACAGCCTTGCTGGAACAGGCCACAGCCCATCCAGTCCAGCATTCTCTCTCACACAGTGGCTCACTCTTTGCTTCAGGGTATTCCCAAGCAGCTGTCGTCATCAGGTGAATATGGCAGCTTCCTATGTTCATGCTTCCAGACAGTATTTAAAGTACTGGCAATGTCCCTTAGAGACCCTTATGTACCTGAAACACCACTTCCCATCGTACCAGCTTACTGCAGTCTTATTATACATTGCCTTTATCAATAGGCAAGAGAAATACATATAATATTTTTTCATTCCATCTTGTGGCTAATTTTGGTCGCTCCCCTTGAATTTATGAAAAATTAAAAGACAAAATCAAAGATTCTCTAGTATCGGCGAAAGAATGGCTTAAAACCTTCAAACAAACCCTGTGAAACTGTTGCTAAAATTTCTTTTTAAAGTAACATTTAAGAGTAACAAGGTATTCTTCATGACACATTAGTAACTTGTAACTTATGTTAAACATAAAAGGTAACTTTTTAACAATTACCCACATAGTACCCACAAAGTAACTATTTGGTGCAGGTAACAACCTTACTTATCACCAGTTATTTCCAAGCTCTGATCTTAGCTTCTCCATTTGCATACATTTTTAAATATGAGGTGTGTTTCTGTTCTTCTGCTAATACAGTGGTTCTCAACCTCTCTAATGCCACGACCCTTTAATTCAGTTCCTCATGTTGTGGTGACCCCTTGCCCTGCTTGGAAGAGGCCACAAACCCCCTTTGGCAGGCCACAGCCGCAGGTGACATAGAGAACTTCCCTCTACAGGTACCCTCAGCCAATCTAAGCCTCCAGTGTCATTGACTGACATCCCCTCCAACCCATCAAGTTGTAACTCACTCTTTCCCCCCTTCCTCCCCCATCCTCCAGATCCAAGCCGTTTGTGCCTTTTTCTTCACCGGCTCATGGCGACCCCTTTGAAATGGTCGTTCGATCCCCAAAGGGGTCCCGACCCTCAGGTTGAGAAGCCCTGCACTAATGCATTACTGAATCCTAAATGCGATGGCAAGAACCAATTATACCTCTGATATGAACACTGCCATGTCACAAGTGGCCCAGTAATGTTTCTTCTTTGGGAGAGAAGAAACAGGCAACGTTTCAACAGGATCAAACATGAAAGTCAATAGTTAGTCCCAGTTAGACTGGACTTGTTGAACCCATGAGACTATGGTAAGTCAGTACTTATGAAAGTCCCATTGATAGAGTGGGTCTACCCTTGCCGAGATTATCAAGTGGATCTAGCTCAAAGTTTGAATGGGGTGATACACACTTTCATTTCTTATGTTACGCTGTCTTTGATCCCAAATAATTTTCAGCACAAAATGGAGCGGTGTGGCATCCAACTTTGGCATCTCCATTATCTACATCAACATGACCAATTGCTCAGAAAAATAATCATGGCATTTAATAAAACAAAAATACCCCCTTCCATTTTCCTCTCGGCTCCTGGCCGCAGTTCTCCTTAATAACAGCACTCACCGAACATTTATCAGGTGGAAACTGCCGCTGAGTATGAGAGCAGGCAGGCAACAGCTCTGAACTGACGACCGGCGGGACTCTGGAGACGCAGCAGCCAATCAATCTCAAGAACTTGCTAAGTGAGAGATGGGATATAATGTAAGCCATTATTCCTTCCTTATGCATGAAAATGAATTATTCAGTAAAGATTTAGACTCCTTTTTATTACCACGTTGAATTTATGCTGCATACAAACCATAAAGGCAGGCTGGAAATGGCTTCTGCGTTTCCTGGGCTAGAGGCTGGAGCGGCAGGGCTTGGGTAGCACTTACTCCACCACCATTCTGCCTGACCTCCTGGATCACTCAGTGTCTCTCTAGGGGGCTGCTTCTGCTGTGACCAGGGGTGACTTTTCCCTAAACTGGAGCAGGAGTGGCTTGGCCCTAAACTGGGTTTTCTAGTAGTCAGGCAGTCAGGCCTTACCTTCTAAACATTACACCCTCTTTTTAAACATATGTATTCTCTTGTGCCCATTTTACAGATGTAAACCTGAGACTGAGGGCCAAGCCTCACGTCTTTTAAGCTAACAAATGTAAAGGCTCTAATACAGTGATGGCGAACCTTTTAAAGACCAAGTGCCCAAACTGCGATTCAAAACCCACTAATTTTTCGCAAAGTGCCGGCACAGCAATTTAACCTGCTGTGATGTCAGGTGCCCACAGAAAGGGCTCAGGGTGCTGCCTTTGGTGCCTGCGCCATAGGTTTGCCAACACTGCTCTAATAGTTGGATGTATGAGAGGATTTAACATATGGAGAAAGAAAATATATTTCTATTTCTATTTCATATAACACTAAAATGGGATATTTTATTCAATGGCCTACTTTACTGCAACTTAGTACAATAAAACAACAGGATTTCAACTTAGGACTGGAACCAAAGGCTCACCTTTTATAAAAAACAAAAAACCCTACAATTCTTTCAACACTGAAGTAAATAAGAGAGCCGTTCATGGGGAGACATAACTTATCTTATTATGTTTCATTTTTAAAACATATAAACAGACAAAAAGTCATGAAACAAAACAAAATGGAAAGGTAAAGTATGCAGCCACAGGTCAGGTGTGTGGATCTTAAACCTCCAATAACCTTTCACCAAATTGTGCATTCAGATTTCCCTGGACTCTAGGACTTTTTTGTGTCATTATCACCACTCTGGTTGTAATAATAACTTTTAGATTTTTCTACTTTGACTGTTTTGTTTCTTTATTCTCTTCCCCACCACCACCACCACAAAAAATGAGATATGAGCACAATATCATAATTAAAAAAAAACCTTATAGTTTAATGTTATGGGAGACTGGCTGGAGAACAATGAGTTCATATACAGGAGTATTTCCCTTCTTATTGCGTACAAGAAAGGCCCAAATATTAGCCTGTTGCTACTGAACTCAAATTGGAAAGCAAACCCTAGATGCTCAAGAGGAAAACTTAGTGCAGTATTGCTCACTTTTGAGCCTGGGTTTTTCAATTCTCTTCAACCTCCTTCCTTTCGCCTGCAAAATGAAAGCTGCTGTGTAAAAGAGGACTTGTGTTATATTGAGCCTCCATGTGGTGTTATCATATCTCATCTCCTTCAGAATTTTTGGGGGCCGGTGGAACTGTTGCTGATGAGAATGTATTTTCGTCACCTGCATGAAAGATGCATTTAAAAGCCTCTGGAAGACTGGACTTGCTTTGGCCTCGACAGGACTTCTGTCTGTGTGTCTCTCTTTCTCATCAGGGAAAATAGGCCAAACAGAATCATCTTGATAGCCTGCTTTAGGTTTAATCTGCTTGGGAAATCTGCCTGGAGAGAGATTTAAAATAGTTCCGGGGTTGTTGTTTTTCAAAGACGCTATCAGCCATGGCATCTCCGTTCTGCTTTCGCAAGAATATTGACCACATATACCTATGGCTACTGAGTGGAAATTAGGACATGAGCCAAAAATATGTGGGTGGCAGATAGCAATCTTAGAATCTGAGAACTGCAGAGATGGGAGGAACCCCTGTGGATTCTAGATGGCTGGCTTACTGGACTACTTTTTCATGACAAGCGGTGTCTGAAGCATCTTCAGGGATAAAGAGTGTAAGAATGTATGTCCTATCTTCTAGCCAAAAAGCCTCCTACAGGAGCTTAGACAATGAATACATTGTATGATGACCCTTGCCTTTAAGCCTGGAATTAAAGGCAATAAATGAACAATGCGGAGGGAGAAGTGGAGGAACCGTCTTGAGAGCTTATAAGCGAGAGCTACGTAGATGGTAAATGACTCAGGCAATTCACTTTTGCCCATCTCCAGTATGACACAACAGTCTACTTCCCAAGGGCCAAAGCAGTTGGGAAGGGCCCACCTACTGTATAACAATGATGAACGGACCAAGCAACCCCTGAAAGACTTCTCTCTAAATGCGAGGTGACAATCCTAGAAACTGAATCAAAAGGTCTTCTCCCTCTCACAAAATACCAGAACTAGGGGGACATCCACTCAAATTGCGGGTTGGGAGAGTGGGAACAGACAAAAGAGAATATTTTTTTTACCCAGCATGTTGTTAGTCTGTGGAACTTCCTGCCACAGGATACGGTTGATGGCATCTGGCCGGGATGCCTTCAAAAGGGATTTGGACATCTCCCTGGAAGAAAAGTCCATCACAGGTTACAAATCATGATGAAGATGAAGAACCCTAACTCTATCCACATTACTCCTGCTCTGCATTATTTTGTACGTCTCAATCATATCCCCCCTCAGGAGGTGCCTTTTTTCCATGTTCTTTCTGGCCTTCACAACTCAGCAGCACCAAATTTGATTGGTGGGAGTGGGGTGGGGAGGAAGAATGAAAGCAGAGTCCCATTACCAGGCTCGCTGAAGAGACAGGGTGGCAAACGCCATTAATATGTGATCTGGCATGACTAGAATGAAACAGTTGGCTGCCATGAACCCTTTCCAGACTAAATAGGAAAGCCGGCCTTCTATGAGGATGTTAGGAAGTTTTTAATGCCTTCCGCAGGTGGAAAGAGGCCAATGGACCCTGATCGTGCCAGAACAGAGGCAGACAACGGGAGAGGGGGAAGATTTCCATTCGCTCATCGCTCCCGGCTTCCTCTGATTTGCACTGCTTTCTATATCGGTGGTTTAGAAGAGAACTAATGGGGGAAGGATGAGAAAGCTCTTTCTTCCTTCAAAGCATTTAAGAACTAGATTAAATGGTGAAGCAACGTCTTTGGTGGGGGAAGCATCACCGATTTCCCTTGGCCCGAGGAACCTGAGAAGTTTGCATTTTTCTGAATATTGTGGGAAGGAAGAGATGATTTCCCAGGTAGGCAAGAATGATTTGCCAGGCAGGAGACCTGAACTGGCATAGGCAGTTCATGTTTATGCATGGAGCATGTATACAGTGTAAACCAGGGGTACCTTGGGGTTCTGCTAAAAGGTACAGCAATAAAAGGACAGCTCCACTGGTTCAATTTCATTTGTTGAACACCTCGCCTTGGCTAATCTTGATACTTCTTCAGCATTTTGCTGGACCTTGACAATTATAATTCCAGTCTTATTTTATTCCATCTTCGCTATCCTAAGGCAGCCATAGAATTATCCCCCCCCCCCTCGTCTCCTTCTCACACAAAATATGATGCACTAACTTTGCTTCTAGAACTATTATTAAAGAGTGCAGAATTCCAAGGAGAAGAGAAATTAGTAACCAATTGGCATCAACATGGATCGGCATGCGTTTTCCACTCCTTTAGTGTGTGTGTGTGTGGGGGGAATCTGAAGTTTGCAGGAGATGAAGGGTTTTATTCTTATGGTTAACAAAAGAAATGTTCCTTTCTCCCAGGATATAATTTTTTTTTTTTGCAAGACTGGTGGAAATGCAGAGATATTTGGCTGGTGTTAAAACTCAGCATCCAGCAACAGATTGACTTGACTTGGCAGAGTTAATTGCTTCTTTTCAGCAGGAAACAGAACTCCATCAGAAGTGACAAGGGCTTGCTATTTCCAGGTCATGAAATCTGCAAGTCAAAGGTGAAGAAATAACTTCTCCAGGCAGAGTGATAAAAAAAAAATTATATAACCCACTCTTTTTAAGAAAAAAAAATGTTATGATATCAAGAAGCTGCTATGACCCAAAAGTCCCAGGAAGACTAAATTCTAATAATCTCTATACCTTGGCATTTTATATTATAATTTCAGTGTGTTGAAAGGGATAAACTGACTGGACTCATGCAGTTACTTCTGCTTTTGCTGTTGAAATACAAGTGTGATGCATATGACCTGCGCAAGAGGTGTTAACATCCTGCATTTGCCTCTGATTTTGAGAAGGACTATTGAAAGACAGAAAACAGTTTATAGAAGGGCGTTGAAATGGAACAAAAGATTAAAAAACAAGAGAGGAGATGAGCAGGCAGGCAGATTTTGAAAGACAAGCTTCCAAATAAATATTTAGTCCCTGGTGACAAAATGTTGTCCATTCAAGAGACAGAAAATTGATAGCCGTACTGTCCATAATGAGCAGAAGGAGATCAATCAATCAATCAAACCTTAGTGTTCCTATTTGGCTCCTTCTGCCCAAAGTCGTGACAGACAGGACATTTTCTTTCCCGAGACGGAAAAGTGATGCCTCCCTCCTCTTCCTGAAATCAAACTAGCTAGTTACTCAAGGGTGACTCCCATACTTTCAAGCCTTTATTGCCAATGGCAAAGGACTGTAGGAGTTGCCGAAGGTTTGCCACCACTGATATACAGCATTAGAGGCATTTGTAGCAAGTGGTTTGAGGTTTCAGGCCGTTTCCTTTCTCTTTTCAGTCATGTGGATGGGGGCATGGGATTCCTAGACAAGAAAATATCTGAAAAGTAATGAAAAACTTATAATCATTTTTAGATAGATGCCCCACCCCACGTGCATCTATTATCTCCCACCACTCTGGAACTATTATGGCCACCGACACACTCAGACCTGGGATGCCCCCTCTGCTCCTCCTTTCTCTCCCCGAACATGCCAGTCTCCTGTTACCCAAGCTTAACCAACAAGGCAGCATGGCATGCTGCTGTAGAATCAAGTCAGTTCAGGGACAGTATGGTCCGAAAAATATTGACTGCAAAGTCGGCAGCTCGGCAGTTCGAATCCCGAGTGCCACGCAGCAGAGCGAGCTCCCGCTGATAACCCCGGCTCCTGCCAACCTAGCAGTTTGAAAGCATGGAAATGCAAGTAGATAAATAGGTACCACCGTAAAAAGTGGGGAAGTGAAACAGTTTTTCCTTGCAGCCATGCCGGCCACGTGGCCACGGACTTGTACAACACTGACTCTTCGGCTTGAATACAGAGATGAGCACTGCCCCTAGAGTTGGACACGATTAGCATGCACGTGCAGGGGGGGAACCTTTACCTTTTACCTTTAAAAAAATACGGTACACCATTCTTGGAAAAGGGCCCAAAAAGCCTACCCTCACTGACATCAAATATTTTAAATGCTTTCATTATGACCAGCTTTGTAGATATTCTGGATTGGCAAAAACATGAACAAGTGAGTCCTCAGATCATATCAAGTGTGAACTATCTCTGGAGGCAAACACGTTGGAACTAAGGTTGTCCTGCTTTTGGGCACACAATGAAATGACAGGATTCTCTGGAAAGGGTAAAGGCAGAAGGCAACAGAAAAAGAGAAAGACCAACAATACAAGATGCACTGGCTTGGAGATCACTAGTTCATAGGGTCAGCCTAAGGGGATCACCATAAGTCAGCGGTGATTTGCCTGCACATCACAATGACAACATAACAACATATAAATTACAGTACACTGTAGCTTAAGGAAACACTGTGCACCGTACAGTAAACCTTAGGGTAAGGAAATTGTCAAAGGAATTCACATTTGTAAAAACAGTGGAACTGATATGACAAAAGCACAGGACCCCCAACGTTTTACTATTAATCCACCCATCTGTTTGCTATGCCCTTCTTTTCATCCTGTACTACAGGATGCTTCTGAAAAAGGCAGCAAATGGATTAAAACCTTGCTCCAGTCCTAGCCATGTGGCGCCTGGTATGTCATCACAAGAAGCATTTTTCTCTCTGAATCAGGCAGCCATTATGCAGACTGACAGGCCCATAAGTCTTTTTTGGATGAATAGATTCCTTAATCTACAATTTTTACAGCCCTATTTATATATAAATATGCTCTCCTTATATAGAGGAGTTATGTGTGTAGAAAAAAACACCAAAGCTATTTCTTCCTAAATGTGATACCATCCTGAGATAAAAGGGGTGAAAATATGATGTATGTAGGGGTGAGGTGCATCTTCTCCCCACCCACCACACTTCATCTGAAAAATTATTGCATGATTCATTAATCCTCTTTTCTGTTCCTACCCAAAACACTCTCCTCTTTCCGTACCCCTCAACATAGCAACATATAAATAATAATTTCCTTATCGTCCACTCCAGGTGTCAAAACTTTTACAAAGTCATTCCAAGGAAGGTGGAATAAGAAACTGCTTTAGATAATGACGGAGTTTCAGGCTGCAATCCTGAACCGCTCAGTTTAAGTAAAGCCCCCACTGAACTCAATGGGGTTTACATCTCAATGGGCATGTATAAACTTGAACTTTGACCCTTCAGCGTATTACAGGAGGTTTAAAAATGGTGCCATATTGGGCCGTTCTGCATCATAAGCTGTGGAGGGCAGAAATGACCCTTTTTCTTTTTTATATTAATAATATCCTTTATGCCGCAGTTCCCTCCCCACTTACCTACGATTACCTTTCACTGCAACATGAAGGTTCGGCTGGAGTACTATAATGTGCTTTGAGCCGAACCGATTTTCAAGACAGTCGAGAAACTTCAACTGGAGCAAAGGGCAGCAGCAAGTCTATTGTGGAGGGCAACCCGATGGGCACACATTGCCCCAGAATATCAGGCAAAAACAGAGGCTCACAGGGCTACCTCTTCTAAAATTACATCAGGAGTAGGCAAAGTGCCATCCCCATCAGATACTGGTGAGACCACACTCTCCATCAACCTTGGCTAGCAAGGGGGGAAAACCCAGTGAGATTTGCTGCAGTTTATGGTGCAGAAATACCTGAGTCTTGGCTCATCATTCTACTCACTGCATCAATAATTCACCACCTAGTATAGCTTTCTGTTACCGGGCCCAATTGAGAGTGCCAGTTTTCACCTGTAAAACAAAGTTGCCTGGCATACACTGTCTGCATCTGTGAGAGCCTGCCTGGAAATTGCCATCTGCTTGACCCCGTGCTCTTTAGCCTTTTCTTCAAAATCTGACACATGCACATTCTGCGGCAGGGGCTTCTTAGTGATGGCCCCACTCTGGAATTGTTTCTGCTAGGAAATATCTGCAATTTCATTCAAGGGTGAAGAGTTTTGGGAGAGGGAATTGCTGAGCAGTATGTTGACACAATTGATTCACAAGGTGCATGCCACCACTCTGAATCTGTCTCTGTGTAGTAGAGAGTTAGGTTTATTATTATTATTATTATTATTATTATTATTATTATTATTATTATTATTATTATTATTATTATTATTATTATTATTATTATTATTATACACTGCACCATCTAGCAACAAGGCCACTCTGGGCAGTTTCTAGCAAGGACTGACTCGCTCCTATAGTCTTTTTATCAAAAAATAGTCTTTTTAAAACATTCCTATGTTCTCAGCACTTTATTGGGTCCTCATGAGGAGAAAGACAGGGTACAAATATTTTAAAGTATTTAATTATTTAAATAAATTATTATAATGCTGGGTTTCAATATTTTCTTTAAAAGGGATGTAGCGGGCTTCTGAATTATTAATTGTAACACTTGGAGTAAAGGCAATGATGAACAACTTTTCATCTAAGGTGTCACCAGGATGCTTGACAATGTCAAACTTTGCATCACCTTTTAGTATAAATCCAAAGGAATCGTTCTCTTTCTGAACCATTGTCTCATGTCAGCAATGGACTTGGGTGAGGGCACACAAGCGCCCGCTTTATCTAGATAAGACAAAAAAATGCCAATAGTCGGTTGAAGGACAGACGAGAGAACAATGATCCAGTCTGGATGAGATATGGTTACCTTCCTGAATTCATTTAAATGGAAGCAATCTGAAACCGCTATTTTAGTCCAGTCGTTGATTCAGTAAAAAAGAAAAAAAAAGTTTACAGAGATGAAATATTATAACCAGACCCAATTCACAAATGAAAAGAAAGGCAGTACTTCTGAACACAGGATGAGAACAAAGCTGTGAAAAGTCTGGCTTTTATGAGATCACCTGTCCCTACATAGACACTGATAGAAATACAGTATCCCACGTAAGCATTAAATGTGGGATATACAAGCCTGAAACGCAGGGATTTAAAGCAAAGCAAGGCATTTATATTCTGTTAGTTCCTTATCTCTCATCACCCTACTCTCCTGGAGATTTGCCATAAAAAGGAAAAACATGAAAAACTACTAAAATCAATATCTTCTTTTCCCCCTTAACCTCAGGTAGCTCATTCCTAACCAATTTATGTATTATCACACCACTTCCCAATCTTTATTCATCCAATCTCTATATGGGCATGATCTGTGGTGTATTTTCCATGAGCTACTGTTTGTGCAATTTCTGCAGCAAAAGACAAGGGGACAAAGCCTTAACAACAGCGGAGACCTCCTATGTATTGTGTCTTTCCACTATAAAGAACTGCTGGAACTCACTGTTACCAAGTGCAGTGATAGCTGAATAAGGCTTTGAAATGGAATTAGGCAAATTTGATCAACATCAAGAGTTTTATCTTTAGTTGTGACACCTATATGCTACTCCCTCTATTTCTGACAGAGCTCTGAGATTTACTGTTAACATGTAATTTGTTATGGAACTAATTACAACGCCTCAGTAATTTGTTATTTATGCTGCAAAAATATAGTACTGTTGTGTGTTGCTCTTTATGTTCTATGCAGTTATCTCTAAAATATGTAAGAATACACTTTGAAAGTAAGCTATGAGCAAAGTTTCTTTACTAACCTCAATGAACTAGAACATGGTCTATTAAAAGGAATTATATGATCAGAGAAGCATGCTGTAAGTCAGACATGACTTGATGGCACATAACCACCACCACCTGATACAGGTGACTACCGTATGTGACTCGAGATTTATTTGAAGCTCTGGCCTCTGACCCTCAGTTGCTGAGGGCACAAGTACAGCATATGTAGAGTTGTGATTGTGTCGATACAGTTGTGACTGACTCTTTGTGACCCCATGCCCATGGAGTTTTCTTGGCAGGAATACTGGAGGAGATTGCCAGTTCCTACTTCAGGTGCCTACAGCACCTGGTATTCCCTGGTGGTCGCCCATCCAAGTACTAGCCAGGCCCGACCCTGCTTAGCTTCTGAGATCAGACAAGATTGGATGTGCTCACTGCATCTATGCTGTGATGTCACTGGCTACTATGTGAAACAGGATGCTAGGGTAAAGAGGTCTTTGGTCTGAGACTGAGTAGTGCTGAAAGTAGTGATCCAGTTTGCAAATAGACTTTTTCCAACTTAAAAGGACCACAATATGAACTAGATATATAATTTTAACTTCGCTCGGAAGAATCAACATACTTTGGAAGAGCCTGATGTCTGCAAAAAGTGCATAGACTGCCTTCCTCAGTCTGAATAAAGGCTGCAACTGTACTTTACTCAACGCACTTACTGGATACACAGCCTTCCTACGGATGACCCAACAGGAGGAAATCTGGTGTGGAATGAGTAGAGTCGGACTATGTAGCTTCATAGCCCCTACAATGGATACAATTCAGAACTCTTAAACAAGGGTTTGTGTTTCTGATTTATACTAATAGGTTATTTCAATCCTAGAATTTGTGGTGGCCTGGGGAAAAGTTTTATGCAATCTAGGAAATTTCCCCTTGGTGCCACTGCTTTTATTATAAGTTTATTTCCACTACAAACATAAGACACTGAACTCTTCAAATACACAGTGGCTGAAAATATGCTGCATCTAGAGTTGGCCCGTTGAATCAATGCAACTTACAGAGGGACTGACGCATCAAATTCCCAACGATTCCTTGGCCCTACTCTAGTTGTAACTTAGTACTGGGTTTCAGCTAGAATATGGTATTTTTCTTCTGCTTCAAACAGTTACCAAACACTTTCAATCTAGATCCGGTGGATTTAATGCATGAGGCACTGTTTGCAGTTATTTGTTTGGCTGTTTACTTAAAGTTGTTCAGATTGTTTGCAACTGCTGCTTTTTGATGTTTTTAATTGCTGCTGTTTCATTGTCATCAGGGATGCATTGTTTTAAAATGGGTTATGTTTTGCTTGATGTAGCATATATTTTGTTGCAAAACATTTTGATGGTGTTAACAGCAAAGCAGGATGAAAAAAATGTTTTTTAAAAACCATAGAAGATAACCAATAAAAGGAGCAAATTTATTTATTTATTTATTTATTTATTTATTTATTTATTTATTTATTTATTTATATAAAGTGAAAGGATTCCTCCCACACTTCCCAATTCACAGCTACTTCTAAAAAGGGGTGGGTATCACCAAGAAATCGGAATACCAACGACGAGGGGGACAAAAGACAGTCCAGACACAGTCCTATGAAAATCAACTTTTAAATATTGATTCTGATGGGAGATGAAAGATTTGTTTTTAAAAAAATATAGGGGAACAGGACAAGAACCGGAGTATTGTCTATTAAATTCAAAGCTGTCGTGCTCATGCTGGATTTGATAAGCTGATGAGTGAGAATTTTGAATGCGGGGACGATGCTGATGAAGGAAATATCGAGGGGGGTGACAGGAGATGGGAATGCGGAAGAAACAGCTGTGCACTAGAAGAGATGCATGAGGTGTTAACAAGAAAGAGAAGGTCATTGTGCGCCATGAAAGTCTGCAAAGAAATAGCGGCTGTAAGGGGAGGATTGCTGGAGAGACCAGATGTTTCTGTGGCAAGAAAATGATGGAACAGTAATTACAGGTAGATAGAATATCCTTCAGACACACAGGTTGTGGCTGGGGAAGGGGGGGCACTGCTACAGAAGGAGCCAGAGGGATACTTGCCTGGAAGCCGGGGTAAAGGATGTGTTAAGGAGCACACATCCTTGGCTATTTATTACACAGACGATGAGGGGGAAAGAGGGAAATTGACACTTCTCTCCATAAATGAAGACCTAATGGCATTCTTACGATGACTACAATCAATGAGCAAAAGTTCTCCCTAGTTGAGATGACAGGGGATGGATTAGAAACAGGGGGAGCTTGAATCCATCATGTGTCCTCCAAACCTGACAAGGCCTTTTGCTTCCCATTTGTAATAGTCGTGGTGAGGAGGACAGCGGTGGGATTAGGTCTCTGTTTACATGGGTGTTGCTGCTGCTGCTGTTGTTTTATGTATAATGTGTAGCCTGCATTACTGCAATTACAACTGTAAACCGCCCAGAGACTACTTGAAGTGGTATGGGGCAGTATATAAGCAGAACACTTTGTTTTATGTGCCACCGAGTTACTCCTGATGAAGGGGGGGGGGGGGACGACAGACGAAGGAGAAACAGTTGTAGACAGCACTGAGGTCCTTGGAAGTATTTTAAAGCAAAGTGTTCTGCTTATATACCGCACCATACCACTTCAAGTAGTCTCTGGGTGGTTTACAGTTTTAATTACAGTATGCAGGCTACACATTGCCCCCTCCCACCCCCAGCAAGCTGGGTACTCATTTTACCGACCTCGGAAGGATGGAAGGCTGAGTGAACCTTGAGCCTGCTACCGGGGATTGAACCCCAGGTCGTGAGCACAGTTTTACCTGCAGTACGGGCATTTAACCGCTGCGCCACGAGTCTCCTTTGCTGTGCTTTTGGAATTATTTTATATTGGAGTATTGGAAGTATTACACACACACACACACACACACACACACACACACACACAGGTGGCATAAGCTTGTTAGCACACCCAACTGGGACAAAGTTACTTAGACAGAATGAAAGAAGGTATTTAGTCTTTTAAGACTCCCCCCCCCAACCCAAATTATTTTCCTTCATGCTGTTCAGAGGAAGAAATTTAAGGTATTATTCTCACGGTTACTTGGGTGAAAAACTCAGTTTATCAAAGATTCTGAGTTTTTAAAATCTTAGAATAAAAGAATCACTGCTATTCACACAAAATATGAATTCTAGGGTGTTGTTTTTTAAAACAGTCACAATGCATTCACCCATCAGCATGCTCGGCGGCAACAGACTGCACACAAATGTTTATCCTTGACTGAGAAGGGCAACAACAACTCTACCTCTCCAAAGTTTTCTAAGAAGCTTTGCTGTTTTTAATTCTAATTGTTCAGAAGTATTGTTTATTCCATTTTAGGTTCTTTTAGAGCTCAACTGCCATTCTACCTGTAATCAGTTATGGATGACTTCAAGTGTATAATCATAGTAATTCCTCTTAAAAGTAACTTCCCATGCTCTGCTCTCGAGTTTGGAAACCAAAAGGGCAAGCTGCATGCAAGCAGCATGCTCAGTGTTTAATGCAGTGTGTTGTGCAACCCATGGTCACCCTTACTGCTTCTGAAAATACCACCACTTTTCACAGGGAATACAGACTGACTAATACAGTTCTTTGCCTCTGAAGCCTACATTAAGAATTACAATTGGCAGAAGTATGTAATAAAGGTGCCTTGGGACTCTCCATAAGCGATCAGACCTCACAAGTAAAAGCTTAATTGTGCGGTGTTCCCATATCCAAAGAGCTTTAAGTTGGCCATATTTCTATCTAAAAGGGAAATTATTAAAATTTTGCCAGCGCATGGGGAGAAATACCAGCTATGAGTCAGAACACTATTTAAAATGCTTTTCTAAGCAGCAACAAATGTTTGCTTGGACCACTTAATCAAAAGAAATTGTTATCTTCATCTTAAGAACGTTAAATACCCCTTTCTACTGAGCTATTGCAGTAGTCCTTTTGAATTGCTTAATTATACGATTATGAGCAAGGCATAATCAACTGTGGGTGGTAAACCCTTTTAATAGGTGTGTGTGTGTTGCATCGTTGCAGTTGTGACTGACTCTTCGTGACCCCATGTCCATGGAGTTTTCTTGGCAGGAATACTGGAGTGGTTTGCCAGTTCCTACTCCAGGCGCCTACAGCACCTGTTATTCCCTGGTGGTCGCCCATCCAAGTACTAACCAGGGTGGACCATGCTTAGCATCCGAGATCAGGAGAGTTCGGATGTGCTCAGATCATCTAGGCAGCTACTCAGTGAAAAGGAGGAGAAAGAACCAATTATAAAAAGCTACCAAGCATGGAGCTTTTTAAGTTCTAAGTTTCTACTATGATTCAGAGCCAAGTTAATTGGTTCTTTCTCCTCCTTTCTGAGAAACAACACTAAGTTGTAGATGTCTTACTTCCTGAGCTGATCAATATAAATCAAACTAACTCGTACATGTCATATCCCAAAGGGGGAACAAGTTTTGGTGATACATTATGTCTTGAGAGCATCAGTAGTTTCCTCGTGAGTGGGGTTTTTGTCAGCGTCAAGAGAAACAATGATGCAAATGTTTGTAGACCCTGGTCTGTGTCTTAGATATAAATAGGCTGGGAGGACACGGAGCAAATACAAATATCGTTTAATTTGTCAGTGTTGTTCTTCTCATGGCACATCAGAAGTATCAGGATATAACTTTTTTTAAAAAAGCATATATATATATATATATGTGTGTGTGTGTGTGTGTGTGTGTGTGTGGTTAGCTTAAGAGAGCTACTGGGAAAATAAAGGCACATATAAATCATACATATGTTAGCAAGGCATATAGGATTGGAAGGAATTTTGGAGACCATCTATTCCAGTGGACCTGATCCTTTTTGCATCTTGCATCTCATCAGCTATTCTGTTCAACCCCCACCTCTGCAACGACAAGTGTCCCTCCATGATAGAAACAGGAGACACCCACTTTTAAAATTACTACTTAGCAGCATGCCAAATGGTCATGAATTTGTGGCAGGTGAGAGACAATATCCTGTACAGGATTGCACTTGAGGAACGATTGAGGGAGAGCAAGTTAACTGCCTATATTGCAAAAGCTGCACATCTACACTATGCCACTTCTGAGTCCTACCAGTGGAGCATGTTGGGTATCAAATAACCACTCCATACATTTTTCCCAGTTAATAATCATTACAATCCTTTTTTTTTATTGGCAAATGTTTGCTACAAATTTATAAAAGGACTATATGGGTGAATTTGACATTCAAGTGGGATACATATATTTTGTCCCTCTGTGTACAAGGTCATTTACAGTTGTGGACTAAGATGAAAAGATTGTCCTACTGTCAGGAATTTGCCTACCTGGATTCAGATAGAGAAAAGGTGGAAGAACCACACAGAAAATACAAGACTTTTTTTTTCTCATGTCAAGATGGTTTGTAAGAAATTAGCAAAGTGTAGTGATATCACACTACATGCTGAGAGCAAAAGCAAATCCCAATTTGATCTCTCTCTCTCTCTCTCTCTCTCTCTCTCTCTCT
>JAHTLZ010000038.1:7309964-7331056 GCA_023846285.1 Phrynocephalus versicolor | reverse complement strand
TGTGTGTGTGTGTGTGTGTGTGTGTGTGTGTGTGTGTTACAGTCTGTGTCCCACACGTGTCTCTCAAGGCTGGTTTTCTACCACAGGAGCTCTTCCAATGACATAAAGCAAAACTTTTGCTTTACCTGGAAACTGGAAAGGTCAGGAGTCTCCAGATCACAAGAATAAAAACTGTTAAGCAGATTTCTTTTGTCATTTCTGGGTCTGGTGAACCCACTGGAAGTGCTGGGAGGCAAAAAAACTGGGGCCCGGACCTGTCAAACTTCCCCACCTTTCACAACAGAATGGCTTGGGTTGCATTTAAAACAGAACTGCTTCTTTTTAAAATACAGTAATGTTTATTCAAGTAAGAACAGCAAGGGAGGCGTGGGGCTTCTAAAAGGAGCTATAGCCAGAAAGCAAACAATCAGAATCTCAATGGCAAGTGGGATTTCTTTCCACACTGCCCTTTAAAGGGAATATCCTACATTATTGATTCCTTCAGTCCCAGTTATTACTCTATAAAAATCAGATCTGGAAAGTTTTGGTATGTGTCTTTGGAAGCTTCAATAGAGTTGTCCCACCAGAACAGTGTCTCGCTGATATCATCCAGCCACAAATCTCAATGTCTGGCAGACTACATCTTTTGCCAAGACTGTATTTTGGTACGATGCTTTGAGAAAGATGGTTTGCCATCGAAATCTCAGCTTGCATTTTTTTATTTTATGAGCAACCTATAAAGAGACCACCTGGCCTAGTTCTCCACAACAGAGCGACGCCTTAAACATCTCTCCAAATACTGCCTGGTCAAGACAAAGATACTGTGGTGGAGGGTGGCAAAAACAAATTACCTGTGCTGCAGGGGTGGGGGTTTGGCCCCAGGACCAAGGATTATTCCAAGAGTCAGACACTCATTGCTGTTGTCTACCATTACCTGCCTTCTCTTCTGTCCTGCAAATGTTATTGCAGGGGAGGGAAAGCAGCATTTCTTTTTCTACTTCCAGGCTCCTGGAGCAAATCTATACTGGTCTGTTTGGAATTCAAAGCTCCGCTGTTGTAGATGTTGTCAGGAATATGCATCAACCTTCTGCCTCCCCACCACTGAAGTGCCAACTCAGACCCAGTACTATATAAGCTGGTTTCAAAAGCGTTATCTCAGTTGTTTACCCCCTGGCACTGCAGGTTACCCGTTTGTGACGTGAGAGTCTGGGATATAATAAGTTGGATAGTTCTGCAGAGAATGTGGCCAGTTAAGCTGAAGATTGGTCCAAGCTATCTGAAGAACCAGGATCTCCGACCTGATCAGGCTTAGAGATCCTCAGCAGAGATCTTTTCCTCAGCCTGGCCATCTTTAGAGAGATAGGACAGAGGGACTTTGGTGCCTGCTCTCAGCCTAAGGAACATCCTATCAAGAAAAGCTAGGCTGATTTCTTCCAGTTGCTCTTCAGCCAACTTGCAACAAGGCCTTTTTAATCAGGCAGGATTCTAGCAAGCAACTGATTGCTGGGGAAGAGGCATGTAGCAGGCAGATATTCTATTTTATATTGCTTTAGAACCCACTGTTTTAAAGATATAATCTGTATAGCAGTGCTTTGTTGTTGTAAATGTTTGCTTGCAATTCAAAACTGTTGCAAGTTAATTTTGTTGTGAGCCACCTTGAGTCACAATTTTGGGGAAAAGTGGGAAATAGACCACATTGGTACAGTATTTTAAATGTATTATCCAGCATTTTAAAACATTACAAAGACTGGATTAGAGTTTGGGAAGGGAATGATATTGTATTTACAAGCCTCTGCAATAAACTTTGGGAAGAATTTTCTACCAAGCATCCTGGATTGAGAACAAGATGGGTTGTGTTAGGGCAGGGAACAAATTCTGATTTCTCCTGTCTCAGAAAACTGGCTCTCCTGTAGCTTTTTATAGTTTGTGCTGTACTGCCATCTACTGACAGACACCCAGTTGCGTTTGTATTAGCTGATTTCCTAGAACAGAAACTTGATAAGAACTACAGTGGTACCTTGTATAAAGGAATTAATTCGTTCCAAATGAAATTATGTTAAGCAAATTTTCCTTTATACAAATTCCCATAGGAATGCATTGAAAGCAGAGTAATCCCATTTTATGTTGTACGGATTTTCCCCATAGGCAATTATGTTAAGCAAATTTCCCCTATCTCTGGAATTTTTTATGTTGTACAAATTTTCTGTTATACAAGCTGTCTGTTATACAAGGTACCACTGTAGTTTGTACAACCCACTGGTTATACTCTCACTTGGAATAGGGAAAGTCCTGGTTTTACTTTCTGTTTTAGGTTTTATAAACCTCAAGTGCTGTCCATCCCAAGGGTGAAGGAATGTCATTTAATTTTACTATCTTGATTAAAATTCCAGCTGCAGAGGCCACAACTGCAGGTACCAGCAGCTAATGTTCAATGGAACTAATAGGACAGTGGCAAGATTGACCACCAATTACTGACCAATTCAATTATGATGCATAATTTCCTATCTGCAATAATACTAAGAAGGCCAATACTGCCCCTTTTGATTAAAAAAGAATAGTTATTTCCTAGTCTTCCTGCTTGTTTCCACAATCAATCTCCTGTCTGTGGGAGTGAGGAGAGAATAGAGGCATGCCCAGGTGCCACAACTGTATTCCTGCCTAGTTTCTGCAAATATTTTAATTATATATTACAGAGAAAGTGTGGGGCTTTCCTTAAGCTGCCAGGGACAGCAGCACAAAGGCTGGTTTTGGAAAGTAATTGTTCCTTTGCACTACAGAACGCCCCTTTGGCATTTATCAGTGTCATCAGACCAGTCTACTAGTCGGGCAAGACAAGAAATAGAACATAAGAGGATTTCAGGGCTGCATGGAAGCAGCTGTGGAGTTTGTGATGTTGATTGCAGCTGCTGGAACTGGCCTTTCCATGCGTCTATTAAAGGTACATGAACCCTTTTGTCTTTTTCATGGCCATTCTAAAAAACATTAGTAATCTTCAGTACACGGTCCCCATTTCTGCACACCGCTCTTTGATGTCATTGTTCAGAAAAGTGCACAATTAACACTGGAGCATTCTTTTGCCTCCAAATATCCGAAAGCCTTTTTCTTCAGCTGGTTTATTTATTTATTTATTTTTGCAAGGCTGGGTTGGTGGCAATTGTTTCCTTAAGCAGGGGCTGAGCAGAACCCTGTTTCCGTGTGTTTCGATACCCACTCCTACTCATACAAACACTGCCTCAGGGCAAATGCTTCTCTACCCAGAGACCACCTTCTACCACCATGCAGTTAAATGCACTGACTCGTCTTACCTTGACACCCCAATATTACTACACAGGACAGTGCTGAGAAACAGTAGTGACTCCTCAGGTGGCCACAAGGAAAGAAGATCAAGGGGCCACTGTACTTTTAATGAAAGATGGAATCTCAGCAGGTGTAAACTAAGCAATAGATGCATTGACTTTCCGCCATAAAAGCTCCGAAATGCCCTGGCTTCTGTTTTTTATGTGGCCACACTAGCGACTTGTCGAATGACTATAACTGCAAAAAAAGGACATTTTGAGGGTTGAGTCTTGAAGAGTCAGTAACGTCACACTGCTCGGAGCCAAAGGGCAAAAAACAGATCCCCGGGATGTCATGAGACAGTCCCTTGTACAGCAACTACTAACTCATGTGTATACGTGTGCAGCTGTACAACAGCAACAAATACACACAAGTGACTTCAGTGATGTTCTGCTTCCTGACTCCAAACTCCGCAAGCACCTAGTTCTCTCCCTTTATTCCTGGCTTTTAGGTCAGTTCATATTGTGAAAAACAGCAGGACACATATAAAGATCTTTGTCCTGTAGCAGTTATCAGCAGGGAAGGGGGACAAAGAGAGGAGCCTAGACTTTACAGTCCCTTCAAACTCTGTAACTTTTCCTTCCAGTACCTATTGCTCTTGGATTTATCTCCTTGAGATCTGGCTACTCTAGTAGCTTCCGGGAGCAACATAACCAGCCTCGTAGAACAAATACCTTTGCTGTTGGTTTACTTTACCATGTTAGTGTGCTATTCCTTTCATCCTTTTTGTTTTTAGTTTTTAAATACTGTGTTCTACTGGTGTAAGCTGCTTTGGGTGCCTTTTAAGAAGACAGGGCAAAATATTCTGAATAAAAAATAAATCATACCTAAAACTTCTTGTCCACTCTCTTTGTCTCCTGTGAGTAGTTGTAGCTCCACAGGGTTCTTCTAAAGCCCAAATGACTGCTCCTTAGGTGTGGGGAAAAGCATTTCAATCAAACAATTAGGTACCAAACACTTCTACTTACCTTCCAAGTCCTGAATTAGTTAATGAACTCCATAGGCTTTTCAAGCACCACCTGCTTAAATCCTCCATCTATACAATTATTAAAGCAGCCCTGTCCTTTTCTTCCCTTTAATGGGGCATCCTAATTCAAAATCCCTTCTTTTGACCTCTCATTCTTTCTTTTTCCACCATCAGGGGCATCTCTTTCATTTTCATTGGCAAAACTCAATTTTTTTACCACAACTCTCAGCATCCTCTAGCAAGCATGAAGGACCATGGCAGCTATAATCTAAAAGAGTATAAAATTACAAAACTTTTGTAGGTGATCACTGTTACAGACAAAGGATTTCTGCTTAACTGAAATTAGTGACTAACAATAACCCTTCTTCTCAGTAGGTTGGCAGATTTAACAGGAGAGTACAAATTAACAATTTAAAATTTATACTGTAAATATCACTCAATTCCCAATATGCATTAATAACTAAATTAGAATTTTTAAAATCAGATTTATACTTTTCAATAGTAAACATTGTAAATATTATACAGTAATTTTAAATGTTAGTGGGTTTGTTTTAATTTATTATGGGTTTTAAATATTTTGTATGTCTTCTCAAGAGAAATGCATCATAATATATAAATTCTTTTAATTTTTTATTTATTCATTTTTCAGTAGTGTGTTCCATTTTGCTGTAAAACCATCCAGAATAGTGCCTCTCACTAATGGAGAGATATCTAAATAAAAAGGAAACATACCAACAAATAAAAATAATATATTACTTTTTTATTATTTTTTCATTTTTAGTAGCATATATTCTATTTGGCTGTAAACCACCCAGAACAGTGCATTGCATTAATGGGGTGGAATATAATACAGTATAATGGAATGTAATATAATATAAATAACTTAGAATTTTTGTTATTTGTTGCTTACTTGTATGTTTCTTTAAATGATTGTGGGTTTAAAATAGTTTTATATACCACCTCCAGAGAAGTGCATAGTAATATATCAATTGTTTAAAAAATTTGTATTGTTTATTCATTTTTAACACTATATGTTCCATTTTGCTGTAAACCATTCAGAATAGCACATCACACGAATGAAACAAACTAATAAAAATAACATGCCAATTGTTTTCAATGTCTATTGCTTATTTGTTGCTTCTTAGTATATTTCTGTTTCATTGTAAACCACCCAGAATATCACATCGCACTAATGGGTTTGCAAATAGATAAAAGAAAGGTATCAATAAAAAGAAATATGATAGTAATGCAATGGCAGCACAATGGGGGTGGTGGTGGTGGTGGTGGTAATGGGCAGACCACTCAATACCTCATGTATTTGAAGAACTGTGGCAGGCTTATCTGAACTTTGAAGTGACGTGACAAAATATAACAAAATAAAGAGGCAGAAACCCTATTTAAATGGTTCCAGTAGAAACGAGGAGCCAGGAAGGATGGAAGGGACAGACAAAGGGAGAAGGCCTTTCCCCCCACTCTTCCACCTTTCTGCGGCCTCCATTTGAGGCTGCTCTGCTGAAGTACACAAGAAAAAAATATTTTAAATAATGGCAAGCCATTTCCCTTAAAAAAAAAAGTTACCCTCCCTTTTGGCTTCCTCAACTTCTCCTGAGTACTATATCCCTAAACCCATGGCTGGTTCAAATTCCCCTGTCCTGAATTTATTTGACACCCTGCCTTTCTCCTCACAGGGGTTTCTATCTATCTATCTATCTATCTATCTATCTATCTATCTATCTATCTATCTACCTACCTACCTACCTATCTAGGGTCCCACTGGGGAGAAAGGCAGCATAAAAATAAAGTTTCTTATTTATTATTATTATCTATCTGCTTATTTACCCCACCTTTCTTTTTTAAAAGGACCCAAGGTGGCTTTCCTCATGAAAAAGCCAATTATGAGCAGGTTCAGCCTGAGGCGGAAATATTCACTACCAGGGCCCTCAGGCAGTTTATTTATATTTTATATACAAATCAATTGATACATCTCTCTCTCTCTCTCTCTTAAGAACAAGAACAGTTTAGCCACACACCGTTCACTTTCCTGACACCCCAAACCCTCAGCCGGTCGATGGAAGGCCCCCATTTTCTCTCTGCTCTCTCCCCGGCAGCCATCTTGTGCCTCAGCCCCCCACATTTGTTGCCTAATAGAACCCATTAATGGCCTCCTCAGGGGTGAGGGAGTTAAAAGCAAAAGAGGCCTGTCCAACCTCTTCCCGCCGCCCCCGGCCTCATCATCTTCAGATGATGATGTGGAAAAACCACCCACCCCCAACTGTGTCTTTATTTTTATTTATTTATTGGATTTATATACCGCCAAGCTTAATTCAGTGAACAACTCCAGGCTGTATCCAAGAAAAGTTGAAACAAAAAAACCAAAACAAAAATAAAATTCTACATATATTCAGTAGACATAATAAAGATATAAACAAATCATAATACTCAGGTATTATGTTAAGGAGATAACACACGGGTAGATGATTTTCCTCATCATCCAGTGAAGTATTTGTACCAGAAGGACCTCCTGACAGGATCATTAAGTGTGGGCCCGGCAGGTCATGAAAAATGAGGTTTTTATTTATTTATTTAAAAATTCTTGAGCTACCTGACATTTTGGCCTAGTAGGAGTGGGGGGGGGGAGAAGTGGCACATAAGTCCACAAATCTTATCCGAAAGAGAGTTGTGGGTTTCAGAGAAGCAGCTGTGTTTAGTCTGTGGAATCACCTCCTTTGAAAATAATAATTTAAAAAAACTGGGAATTAAATAGCAGAAACAACCCAACCCTGATGTTAAAACAAATATACATTTACCAAGCAGCAGTTCTCTTGAGACAGGGAAATGTGAAGAACTGGCAACAGTCTTTTTGTAACTCTCTTAAAAGGTGAGAACTGTGTTGTTGAAGTTTCTAATACATATCAAGAGGATCTTACATGCAGGTATAAGCTCCTGCGACAGACGTTTTCCCAAGAATTATGTTAGTAATATGTGCCCAGCTGACATAATATATAATATATTATAATACCATGCTCTTGATAACCAGAAAGGAAAAACAACCTTCTAATTGTCCTTAGGTATAGGATATCTATTTTCAGATATCTGACCTGCATTACTGATATAACTTGCACCATAGTTGAAAACTGGTCACTTCTTCAGCCTCTGGGGAGCATTGCCAAATGATGCCATTCAATTCATTATAACCCGTTATGTCCCTGGCCTCTATGCTCTCCCATTAAGGCAAAATATAATCTCATAAGGTGTGTATTATGGACTTGGTCAAATTCCTGTTACGTTGCTCTCGGCAGGTGAGCAGAGCACCCTATAAGTGTTGACACAATTTTTAGCTGGACCAGTAATTTCTTATTGCTATATGTTGTCAGGTCATTCCTGATTTATGGTGAATCTGTGAATGATTGACCTTCGGTAAACCCTGTTGATGTAAGTCCTGTTCAGGTTTTGCAAAGTGTAGACAGTGGCTTCCTTTACAGAGTGAGTCCATCTCTTCCTCTTTTTTCATTGTCTTCCCCTATATAATTGTATCTCTGCTGAGTCTTGTCTTCCCACTGTTAAATCCGAAGTATGGCAACTTTTTAGTTGAGTCATTTGGGCTTCTGGTGAGGACTTTGGTTTGATTTGATCTAGAACTCCTCTGATGAATGTAAAAGCTTGTTCAACCCATTTTGAATTTCTTTTTCTGTCAACTTTTCTTCACTGTACAGCTGTGGCACCTGTACACTGTAATCAGGAATACTCTATTAACAATGGCCTTGGCCTTGGTTTCTAATGCTCCATCTCATCTCATTATCGCCACACCATTTCTTTTCAATTATCTGACTGAAAATGTCCTGTTCCAGTTCACTTGTTACCTGACTCCATGTATTATAATAGTTAAATGTTCCAAATCTCACTGTAGTACTGAGCTTGCCCTGATTTACAATTCTTACTTTTCAGGCTGTGATTTTATGTGGCATGCAGCATTTGACGTCTGTTTTCATCAGCAACAGGCTGTCCCCTTGGCTTTAATCCAGTTTATTAGTGGCAATCGCATTTATACTCCACTTTTGTTCATCTACAGTGGCAGGCAGAGTACCCACCAACCTGGGGGTCTCATCTTTCAGCACTATCTTTCCTTTCCTTTGGGCCTCTGCCATATGCTTGCCATCCGCACAGCCAAGATCACTTCTTAGGTATACAAGCAATTTTCAAAATACACAGAAGAAAAAAAAGTGAAGTTATACAATTCAGTTTTAAAAACAGTAAGTACAGTGAGATGCAGAAAAATGCAACATAAAGCAGGCATAACACACCCGCCTAATTAAGGCATGTCTCAACATTTACAAGTGTATTCTCAATAAATACAGCATCTCACAGGTCCTGATGTATCTGGACTATTGGAGCCTAATGCTGTTCTTGGTCTTTCAGCTGCAATGAAGACTCTTGCCTCACCATGTTCTCTACAAAATGCCAATGTCCTCAACTAGCCACATCCACCAGTAACCCTGTAACTGTTCCATCTTTCCATTCTCAAAGTCAAGGTTTAATTACTGCCTTTTAAAAATAATTCGGATACCATGGGTCCCTCCTCCCACCATGACTGCTGATGTCAGTGGTTCTCAACATTGGGTCCCCCCCCGGATGTTCTTGGACTCACATTCCCAGAATCCTTCACTACTAGTCGCGCTGGCCTAGATATTCTGGGAGTTGTAGTCCAAGACAGTTTGGGAACTCCAGGATGGGAGTCACTGGTTTATGTCAAGAGTACAGTAATTATATTTCTATTTCCCATCGTTTCTGTTGAACTGAAGAGGTTTAACATGGATTATCTCATCTAAACATATTGTTTGACGAGAGAGCAAATCAAAGTGTTTTGTTTTTAATCATTCAGTTCTGATAGCTACTTCATTTTCTGATGCGGGATGTAATGACCATTCATTCAGCATCCAGTTTATAATTTTTTTCATCCTGGATTTCTACGGAAAATAAAATTTATATTGTATTCCTGAAACACATGAACACAAAGAAGCATTTTGAGAGTTTGTTTTCTTTGCCTTGCTGTTGTTGTTGTTGTTGTTGTTGTTGTCGTGTGTGTGTGTGTGTACACACACACACACACAAACCTGACCTGCATTATCCTCCCCCTCCCCCCGGGTTGCTTATCATGATGAAACAGACCATGGTTAGGATTAAGGGATGTACTTTGAAAACCAGTGCCAACAGAATCGGGATATTTATATGGTCCACACAAAACATTATTACTTCCTTAGAAGGTACATTTTGCTGGACGCCACCATTTTCCTGATCCGCTTTCTCTTAAAATACATAAGTAAAAGCCGTTCACATCTATGAGGCATTTTTCAAACATCATCTTCAGCACCAACGACTCCCAACTCAACAGCCATTTTTAAATTCATTTGTATTTAATAGTATTAAATTAGCTTAAATTACTTGATTTTTTTTAAATTCCACATTTGAAACCAATCTAAAAAGGAGCCAACAAAAAAAAATTGAGACACGTCACTGCAATATTAATTCCAAATGTTACTTTGTTTTCCCTTTAAGTCAGATCTGTACAGCAAAAAAGTAGCAAAGAGTTTTGTTGGTTACCATTCCTACCATACAGCAAGCTAGGGGGGAAAGCCATCCTGTACACAAGAGGTCACAAAAAAAAACCCTCACACCATCTAGCGCTTAGCTGTAACAATACACCCCAAACCGTTTCTACCTACAGAGGACATTTTTTGTGTGGGAAAAAAAATTGATTTCATTTGAAGTTCCCTTTTTAGTTCTCCAGTATTCTTTTTTTTCTCTTGTACAAAATATTACAATGATTTTATATATATTTACATAGGTTTTTGCACAGCTAGAAAACAGTTATGAATTACAATCAGGCTTGGCAATCTTTTTTTTCTTCCTTTTTTAACGTTAAACATGATCCGGGGATTAAAATGGTTGGAGCTGTAAGTGGTTTAATTCATCGACTAGTTGAAAGCAGTGCTTCTCTGTTCCACAAACCAAGTCTCCATTAACAAGGACGTCAACAGGATTCCAGAAGGGAAAACATCCTTGCATCCAGTCTTCCGACTGCCTACCGGGGATGGTGAAAAAAGCTCTGAAGCGCAGAAGCACCAAATGGTACATGACATGATCCCAAGAATCAAATTGTTTCCCATATGTTTTCAGGGGAACCAGGTATCTGGAAGCAACATTTCATCTCAACTCATCTTAATTAAGGCAGTCGTCAATTTACAAAATGAATGTACTTAAATACAATTTAATCCCATCATGATTAATGGTTTCATGGACGCTCCCTAGACAATTTTCTTTCACATATATATATATTTTCTTTCTTTCTTTTTCAACGCCACATTTTTGGACCCAGGTCAGGAAGAGAGAAAGAAAAAAGGGGGGAAGGAGGTAGGGGGAGAAAGAAAGCTGAGTTTTAAAGCTGTGGTTTCTTTATGGCTTATGTTTCAACTCCCTGCCCTTCATGGAAAAATGAGGTATGCGATTAAACGCTGTCCCAACAGGAAATGTTATCTGATTTTTTTTTTTTTGTGGGAGCATATTGTGGGAGAAGGAGCGAGGATTGCCAAACCTAATTTTGAAACAGTGCCCCCCCACCAAAAAAAATGGAGAGAAAGAAAGCAAAGGGATGAGGTGGGGAGGGGGAGGAAGAGAGCAGGGAAGACTCGTCCGGACCATCGCCAAGGAAATTCCTAGTAGCTTTCGACCCACTGTGCAAAACCTCTCTCCACCAAGGTTCGGTTTATAGAGACCAACTGGAAAAGAAAAGAGACGTGCAAAAGTTAGCTGCCACCGGTCCCCAACACAATTTGTTTTGCATGTCCCCCCCCACCCCGCCAAAGAGAATTCAGGAAGCAGTGGGGTACAAGCTTGGTTGTGCAACCGGGCGCACGACCCAGGCACCTCCTCAGTTTGTTGCCACAAGTTACGCGAACCTTACATTAGTAGGACTTTAGTCAAGGCATCTTATACAGACTGACAATTGAAAGAGACACATTTTTTTGGGGGGGGGGAGAAGCGATAAAACTACAGTAGTGCCCCTGTATCTATGTGAGATTGGTTGCAAGCTCCTCTTCAATTAACACCAAGTATGGGGAGCAAACAATTTTATCTTTGATAAAGAATTCCATAGGTGGGTGTGTTGGCATCACAGATGGCACCAGGCGTGGGTAGCTTGAGCCTTTCAGATGTTGCTCTGCACTGCAGTACTATCTGGAGGTCACAGCTGCCTATCTCACAAGTTGCCTTAATAAGCAAAAATTAAAAGCACCTTTGATCAGTGTTCGCGAACCTATGGCACGAGTGCCGAAGGTGGCACTCGGAGGCCCTTTCTGTCGGCACCTGACATCGACTCTTCACATAAGGACATAAGAGGAGCCATGCTGGATCAGGCCAAAGGCCCATCTAGTCCAGCTTCCTGGATCGCACAGTGGCCCCACCAGATACGTCTGGGAGAGCATGAAACAAGATATCTGTCTGCTGATACCACTTGCCTGCATCTGGCCCTTGAAGTACCCCGGTTTTAACCCTGGAGATGACACATCTCCATCATGGTTTGTCACCTGTGATGGACTTTTCCTCCAGGAATCTGTCCCATCCCCTTTTGAAGGCATCCAGGCCAGATGGCATCGCCACTTCTTGTGGCAGGGAGTTCCAAAGACCAACAACACGCTGGGTGAAAAAAATAATTTCTTTTGTCTGTTCTTAGTCTCCCAGCCCTCAATTGAAGTGTATGTTCTCCTAGTTCTGGTATTTTGTGAGAGGGAGAAGAGCGTCCCTCTATCCACTTGACTCATGCCCTGCATTATTTTGTGCGCCTCAATCATATCCCCCCTCAGGCGCCTTTTTTCCAGACTAAAGAGCCCCAAATGTTTTAGCCTTTCCTCATAAGGGAGGTGCCCCAGCCCAGTAATCATTTTAGTCGCTCTCTTCTGCACCTTTTCCAGTTCCACAACCACCTCCATTCAGGTTAAATGGCTGTGTGGGCACTCTGCAAAACATTAGTGGGTTCTGAATGGGAGTTTGGACACTCGGTCTCTAAAAGGTTCGCCATCATGGCCCTAGACCAAGTCAACACCTTCCATATACATTGAATTTTAATTCCTGTGATCTACAGCTATCCCAGTCAGCAGATAATCTCTGCGCTTACCAAGGTAACAACGCAGATCATTCAATCCTGCCAGAAGCAGGGGAGCAAGATCACAACACCTTCAGCAGAGCGGTGCAAAAGAAGGGCAAATGGAAACCACCCCATTCTTTTCTTATGGCACACAGCTGAGAAACTGCTCCGTAGAGATGATGCAAAATTCCAGAAACAAGGTGAGAAAACTGTAACCTTGCAGATGTTGGGCTGCTGGGTGTTACAATCCAATAACATCTGCAAGGCCACACTTCGCCAATCCTAAAATTCTAGGCTCCCTTAGAAAACATGAAACAGTCAGTGTACTCAATGTTTGTTTGTTTCTGCTGGTGACCATCTTAGTCAAGAGATCAACATTCTGGACCTGAGAGTTCCTGCACCAATTAAAATCCGGAAGAAAAACCAACACCTCCCACCCACCCACCCGGTTTGGTAGCATACATACTTCATCTCCTATCATACTCCACAGCTGTATTAGGGGCAATCCCGTTGCACTGTCATAATTTGTAACCTGGAACAAACAATGGAGATTTAGTATCAAAGCTACAAAGTGAAAACAAAGCAAGGAGCGGATGGTCACTCCACACACACACACACACACACACGGGATTGAGAGAGAAATACAAAATATGAGAAACCAATATGCGATCACATGGAAGAATAAGAGGCTGACTGGCCTGAGCACAGATTCACAGAATAATGTAGTTAGAGGGGACCTACAAGGCCACTGATGGGGTCAGTGTCACCCTCCTCTGAATCGGTTCCAATTTGTCTGCATCAGAATGGACTAAGGCTAAGAAAACTACTGGCTGCAAAGTCAGCTGCTCAGCGGTTCGAATCCCGGGTACCACGCAGCGGAGTAAGTTCCCGCTGTTCACCCCAGCTCCTACCAACCTAGCAGTTCAAAAGCATGTCAATGCAAGTACATAAATAGGTACCGCCATAAAAAGCAGGAAGGTAAAACAGTGTTTCCTTGCAGCCATGCCGGCCACGTGGCCATGGACTTGCACAACACTGGCTCTTCAGCTTGAATGCAGAGAAGAGCACCGCCCCTAGAGTCAGACACGACTAGCACGCATGTGCAGCGGGAACCTTTACCTTTACCTATAAGGCCACTGATGGGGGCAGTGTTACCCTCCTCTGAACTGATTCAAATTTGTCTGCGTCTTGTTTGAAGTGCAAATGTCCAGAACTGGACACAAAAGGTTGAGGCCTAACCACTGTGGGATTGGGGGTGGGGGGGGGAGGCGAGCACCTCAGTGGATTTGAAAATTATATTTTCGTTAATGCAGCCTGAAACAGATTTTGCCTGCTGCCTCATATTCACACTGCTGCCTCATATTCAGTTTATGATAGAATTGGAAGAGACCTCAAGGGCCATCTAGTCCAACCCCCTGCCATGCAGGGACCCCCATCACAGGATTCCCACCAGATGGCCCTCCAGCCTCTGCTTAAAAACCTCCCAAGAAGGAGACTCCACCACCCTCCTTTGTGGCAGCATCTTCCACTTGCTGAACAGCTCTTCTCGCTTGTAGCATTGCTGAGCCAAATATCCCCAGATCTTGTAACCATGTGCTTGGTTTTTTCCCCCTTCACTTTGTACTTATTCCTGTTAAATTTCATTCTGTTGTTTTCAACCTACTACTCCAGCCTGTCAAGATATTTCTGAATGTTATTTCTGCCTTCCAGACTATTAGTTAGAACTTTAAGACTAAGAAGACTATAAGGGATAGGTGTTTAAAATAAAATAAAATAAAATAAACCATGACGGGCACGCAGCATCGTCACGGAGGACAAGACAGAATCTTGAGGGACCTTACAGGCCACAGGTTAAAGTATTCAACTGAGATATTGGTTGGGTGAATTTCCCAGACACTTCGCTATCAGGATTAGTGAGCAGGGCAATGCCATCCTCATGGGAAACTACATTCAGCTTCCTACATAACAGAGGAGAAAGTAACCGCGGGGCACCTACCCACAGCTTTACCCCACGCTTCCTAAAATCAAAGGTGGCAGTAAATGATACAGAAGTGGCACACTTACCTGTGCAAGCAGTGGTGTCCCCCTGGTCATTTCACTAACAACTGCGTCCGCTTCAGATGAAAACTGATCGTCGTCTTTTTATGGGAGAGAGAGAGAGAGAGAGAGAGAGAGAGAGAGAGAAAGCTAAATCACTCTTACAAGGTTTACAAAATCCAAGGTAACGTGATGTGCTAAAATCTTTCTTCAGAGTGTTAATCCTGATGACAAGTTACCCTGACACAAGCGATCATCACCATCATCATCATCATCATTGGATTTATATACCGCCCATCTAGCAACAGGGCCACTCTGTGTGGTCTACATGGTACATCATAACGAAATTAGTAATACAATATAGAAATAACATACAACCCCCCCCCCCAAAAAACCCTATAAAATGGGATCCCCTTTGCATGCCAAAAGCTACCATTTCTGTGGGGGAAGAGTTCACGCTCTTTCCTTCCTCCTGAGATGTCCATGCTGCAGGTGCGTGACAAAATTCAGCCCACAACAGAAAAGCAGCACTGTGGCGAAAACTGCTAATTTTAGATATTCTAAATAGCCCAGAGGAGATTTTGCAACTGGAGCATTTTTATAAATGTCTTCCTTCCCCTATGTGGGGACATAGAAAGTGTCCCATCATGTAAGGGTCTCTGCTCCTCCCAGCTGTGCTGAACCTCCAGATGAGGCAGGCATTGGCAGCATCACAGATCTGAATTCTCCTGCAAACACAGCTTTCTGCAACCCTGTATTCGTGCCTTGCCCACGGGCCTCCCACAGGGACCTGCTAGGATGCTGCATAAACTGCAGCAGGCTCCATCAGTTTTGGGTTTGATCTGGCACAGCTTAGGTAAAAACCTCCTAGCATTTTGCACAGCAGGACCCGTTATAGGGAGGGGAGGTAAATAAATTCATTCCTGTGCAAAAAAACCAAGGACTGGCATTTCGGTCAACCCTGCAAGGAGCAGTGGTGGAGAACCTTCGGCACTCCAGATGTTTTGGACCACAACTCCCAGAATTCCAAGCCTGCATTGCCAACAACAAAGGATTGTGGGAGTTGTGGTCCAAAACATCTGGAGGGCCGAAGGTCAAAACAGCTCAGATGGTCTTTCACCAAAAACAGCAGATGATTTTAAGGTTCTGGCCTGGGCATGCGATATATCGCTATTGCCCGGTTAGGCGCAATTGGAAAGTGTTTCTCCTAGATTTCCCCCTCCATCTCAAACTCATCAATTGTAACGCAATGCACCCAAGCCTGTTTCCGACATTACCTGGAAGTGGCACTACGTTATCTAGTAGGACTTCCGCTCCTTGGAAAGGTAGTGTTACGAAGTCAGACCTTTTTTTGGGAGAAGAAGAAAACAACAGCACACAAGGTTATCTGCTTGCAAAGATTAAAAATAAATAAATATATAGATCTATTATCGTTCCTGAGCAGAAGCAACAACTATGGAAACCAAGGGAGAATTTTGTCACTGAAAATTGCAGAAGAGAGATAAATCCTGACCATGTGCCCACATTCCTTACTCACTGCATTCAACATCTCCTATACTTGGCCTCTGCTTTAGCATCATATGCACCTGCTTGCCATGGTTCCCATTTTACAGAATCAGAAAGCAAAGGCAGTCAGAAAAAACTCAGAATAAAAGTACACTGGAGGAAAAGACACGCAGCCTCGCGGTGCAGTGGTTAAACTGATGTACTCCTGCTAAAACTGTGCTCACAACCTGGGGTTCAATCCCCAGTAGCCGGCCAAAGGTTCACTCAGCCTTCTATCCTTTTCGAGGTTGGTAAAATGAGTATCCAGCTCGCTGGAGGCTGGAGGGACACAAGGTGCCACCTGCATAAATAACTTGTGAACTGCCCAGGGAGTGCTTTAAGCACTGTCAGGTGGTATATAAGCAGAACGCTTTTGCTTTACAAGATGCACAAGGAGAGGGCGCCATTACATATGAAATGGGCTTATAGATGGCCCTTGAGGTCTCTTCCAATTCTATCATAAGCTGAATAAGCTCACCAATCACCCAAAACACACACAGATCAACTTTCCCCAACCCCAACCCAGCCTGAACTTCACAAACCGAGGTCCCGTAATTTTGGAAGGAATCCTTCGCCGTCTCACCGTATTTGTCGAAGTGTATCGATCTTGACTCTCTCGTATCCACCGTAGTCCACGTATCTGATCTCCACCTCACTGGTGTCTTTGAAGTAGCCAACCACTTGTGCCCGCCACCACGCACCTTCCACGCCAGGGGCGGCACAGACAACGCCAACTGCGGAACAGGAGTTGTGAAATGAGTGGCGATTGGTAGACAGACCCAACACAGAGAGCTTTCTGGGTGATTAAAAAGCTGTACTGCACTTCTAACAAACAGTTTCTTCACTTGGAACTCTTCTTTAAATTTAAGAAGCATTCCCTCATCCACACTTTTTCTCCTGCCATCAAGAGTTGGAAGAATGACTTGCAGAAAACATGAACTTCTGGAATATCAATGAGCCAATCTCTATTTGTTGACCGTCAGATGCTGCAGGACCGCATCACACTAAGGGGCACCTTTTTGAAAATACAGTAGGACCCCAGTATCCACTGGTGATTGGTTCCAAGTCTTCCTGTGGATAATGAAAACTGTGGATAAGACAGAACGCCAAAATGTCCCCAAAACTGCTGTTTTGTGATAGTAACTTGCTTTACAGCTGCTTTTTTGCAACAGTAGCTTGCTTTACAGCTGCTTTTTTGCAACAGTAGCTTGCTTAACAGCTGTTTTTTTGCAACAGTAGCTTGCTTAACAGCTGCTGTTTGTGATGGTAGCTTACTTTACGGCTGCTGTTTTATGACAGTATTTTGCTTTACAGCTGCTGTTTGTGACAGTAGCTTGCTTTGAGGCTGCTGAATTATTTATTTATTTTTTTCCTCTGCCAAGTATGGATAATTGAATCAGTGGATAATGAATCAGTGGATACGGGGGGTCCTACTGTACATCCTTGCTAAACAAAAACATCCACCGATAACCATTTGGTCACATTAAGAGATGATCTTTAATAACTCTCCAACTGTACTATTGTTAAGAGATCCATTGCATTGCCACTTTAATCCTAGCTGGTTTTCCCTCGGTAAATGCAAACCTTTCCAAAATGTGCTGCTGCTACAAGTACTCCATGTGATTTCATTGGGGGTGGTGGGGGACCCAAAACAGAAAAATAAAAGTGTCCTGATCTCTTTCATATTCCACACATAACACTTGCATTGAGAGCGAGAGAGGACAGAAGCCACGTTGGCTGCCCCAGAAGATGCCCAGACATTGAGAGGTCGGGATTGAGGCTGATTACCTTCCACAGGGGTTGGCATGGTTGGGATTCCTGGCTGAGAATAGCAGAGGTACATCTGCTGGTCTAGGCTGCGAAGGACATGGAACGTCGGGTGCGTGTGCTGCTGTACAAAGAGGTGCCCAGCGTTCACCTGGTTAACTACAATCACTTCCACCGTGACCCCGTCAGGAAGCATGAGCTGCCAAGACAGATAGAACACACGGTTGCTATAGCAGAATGAGAAACCGGCAACTGCTGTCTGCGAAGGACACATAGCAGAACGATGGGATTCAAGTCTCTGAACTCAGCTGGGGAGAACCAGATTCACAGCATCGCTGTGTCTGCTTAACCGGGTTGCTGAAGATAAAATGGGGGTGGGGGGATAGGTCAACCCGCTAAATTTATTATGGTTGCTTTCCTGGGACACTAACTTGCTCATTCTTGCAAGACTTTTCTTCCCTTGCGGAAATACCTGCACCTTTTGCTGCACTCTATCCTTTTAGGTCCACATTTTTCTGACTGCGAATCTTTATTGTCCACTTTACCCATTAATAACAGCAGGTTTGTCCTGCTCTCACTCCTTACCACACCAGATGACATAGGATAGGTTGACAGGGAGAGACTGGCCCAAGGGAATCCACCCTTTAAGTTGGGGACTAGAGTCTCACCCAGCTCAGTAAACTCTCTACAGTCAACCCCCACCATTTTTCGGTTCATATACTGCAGTCCTGGTGTATCATGGGACTGCAGTATATGAAGGCAAAGGCCCCTGGGGCAAGGTGCATGGGCCTGTTTGAGGTCTCCTGCACTTACCTCAGGCCCGGTGCTGGCCCAAGCAGGCCTACGGCGGGCTTCCTGGGCCTGTCGGAGGCCCCGGAAGTGGCTTCCGGCGAACCGGAAGTGACTTCCGAAAACTGTATGTCACTTAGGTCTGTACGATCTCCACAACCTGGTTTACCATTTTCGTTTCAAAGCTATTCACAGCCAGCTCACATCATCTCTCTTCAAAACACAGTCAGCAACATCCAACCCATTTTTAAACCCAAGGCACACTTCATCCTCATCATGAGACAGGCGGCCCGGCTTTTCTGGACCAACCTGCCAGAGTCATACCGAGGCATCCCTCCTTGTTAAGACTGCCTCTGAAAATACTGCCACTTCGCTCTCCAGCTGTTTCCCAGCTGAGAGAAATGCAGCAAAGCCATGTAAAAAAGACTTAGAGGCTTTTCCCTTTCTCTATCTGCAATATCAACTCACTTTATGATTGTTCTCATGGAGTTCTCGAAGCAGGTGAGATGTTCAGGGAGTGGTTTACTCTTGCCACAGATGGTGGGGATTTGATCCCAGGTCACCAGAGACCTTATCTGACAATGTCCATACACCACTGTGGTTCTCACCAGAATTATTTGTTTTAGCGAATCCAGGATGTTTAAACCTGTAGATCTTGGCCACTGTGATGCGTACCAGTGGTGGAACGGAGAATTCACCTTAGTAGGACGCAGATATTCCATTACAGTGCTACCTCTTCAGACAAATTTAATTCATTCTATGGGTCAATTCGTCTTACGAAAAATTTGTCCTACGAAGCACAGTTTAATGCGGATTCCCATAGGAATGCATTGAATTCGTCTTGCGAAGCATCTCATACGAAAATTCGTCTTATGAGGTTTTCCTATTCCCGGACATTCCATTTGTCTTACAATTGTTTTGTCTTTAAGGGGCATTTGTCTTACGAGGTATTACTGTCTATGAAGTGATGGGACTAGTGGCTTAAACCTGTTGCTTAGCGTAGTAAACTGCATTAGACAAAGCCCGCCAAATCGAATTTCGTGCATCGATGCCTCCAAAGACTCCACCCTCTTTGAAGGTCCAGCTTACCCAGGAGGTCATCGGGAGGGAGTGCAGCGGTAATGAGGGAGGGGGTGGCGCGTAGATGTTGGTGAGGCTCAAGTCTTTGAACTTCTTGCCTATAAGAGTCAGTGCTTTGTCGACGTTTTGTTGAGAGCCTTGCGGGGGAGGGGAGAAGGAAAGAGAAACCAAAACAGATCTTTAGAAGGTTCCCCAACAACAAAAAATCAAAGACACGGAGCTTAATGACATTTTCCTATGTGTTAGGATCTCCACTTCTTCAGGAACTCTGTGGTGGATTCTAGGAATTTGTCTTTGTCTTGGCAATCTGTCCCACTTGGTAGGAATTGTAGCCCAAAATTTGGCTTCCTATTGCTGCCGGTGACTTTAAATTCACTTTGGAAAATGGACCCGTAAATACTGCACCAAACTCGCCTGTTTTTTCTTTGACACAAATGAGAACGGGGGGGGGGGAACCCACTGTCCAAGTTGTCTACCACCGCCAGACCCCTCGTCCGTCCGTGCCTAGGTGGGGTGAATTTCTGGACCTCTTGAAGCCACTTGCCAAAGCCCCCAGAAATAAAACCTGCAAAAATCCTCAATAGAGAAGGCAGCTGATGTACTGAACTCAAGAAGGCCAGGCGAGAATTAGCATCATGCTGGGAGGGCTGGGACATTAAGAACAGACAAAAGAAAATATTTTTTCACCCAGCGCTGCTTAGTCTGTGGAACCCCTTGCCACAGGATGTGGTGATGGCATCTGGCCTGCATGCCTTCAAAAGGGGACTGGACAGATTCCTGGAGGAAAAGTCCATCCCAGGTTACAAACCATGATGGAGATGGGTAATCCCCAAGCTTAAAACCAGGGTACTTCAAGGGCCAGATGCAGGCAAGTGGTGTCAGGAGACAGATATCTAGTCTCGTGCACTCCCAAACATCTGGTGGGGCCACTGTGAGATACAGGGAGCTGGACTAGAAGGGCCTTTGGCCTGATCCACCAGGGCTCTTCTTATGTTCTTATGCTTCTAATATAGCCAACCAGAATCTATCTTATTCGTGCTTGCCTTCAGAAAAGAGGTCCCCAACTGAAATGGGTGTGCACTCTTAAATCCTAGGGGTCCAGAGAAAGCAGGACTACCCCAAAGGCCTTTTCTTTAAAATGAGCTGATACTCTTGGTCCAATCAGGGAATCTCAATGACTGAACTCAGCTGTGCTCAGTAATATCACAAGAACCCTCCCTTGTTGTGTGGCCTTGACAGGTCCGTCTCCCACTGGTTCTAATTCTCCCCTCCTTTGCTCGCTGCCTCTTGCTCCCTTCCAAACTACTCGGCTGACTTTGCCTTGCTCTATAAAGCATCAAGTTCACAGCAAAGCCAAGTTTGTCACTGCTAGATGGGCCTTTGGCCTGATCCAGCATGGCTCTTCTTATGTTCTTAGTAGTATGCTGGTTTGAACCCCAAACCTTGGCTTTGGGG